>JAQGBH010007000.1:0-11652 GCA_034698265.1 Sminthurinus aureus
TTCTGAAATCTGTTTTCAGTCGTTAGCTGATCACGAGGAACGCTCAAAAATCCAAAGAATTTTGTGTTTTTTACACTTCCTTGTATTATCTCCCCATGATGCATTTTTCGGGGTTTATCAACGGAATCGGTCTTTTGAGGGTACTTTGCACCCTGATGATTTTTTTCAGCCTCAAAATAGCCCAAACCAAAAAGTTTTCTCTGGAGAGAAGATATTTTGCCCAGCATGAGCATTAAATTTTCACTCCCCTTAAAATTTTTTCCGACCCACTTGTAATTTTTCAAAAATTCCAAAACTTTGCACCAAGCAAATTAGCACTTAGGAGTAGCTAATTTTGATTTTTTGGTCTGCAAAAGTTAATTTGGCTTCTCCCTGAAGCGAGTTCTATCCACAAAAATCCAAAAATTCAAATTTAAGTCCATTTTTGAGTCTTTCCGGCCACTTGCAAAAACAGAGACTCGTTTGAAAATTGAAGGACACATTAAAGTATTTTTAGCAAAAAACCAATTTCGGTTCCACGCAGTCGTTTAGCCACAATCACGTTTTATATCCCAGCGCGTAAATTTTAGTCGATTAGTTTAATTTTTTCCGTTGCTATGGTTTTTGTGTTTGTTTATCCTTACAACGAATTCACAAATAACCTTTTGCTTTTGTATTTGACTTTGAAAAGAATCAAAGTTTAACGTGCAAAACAAAGTCGTGAGAAAATTTCTGTTACTTTTGGCATGTGATTTCTAAAATACAAACCTAAAATTGGAATGCTCAGTGCGAATTTACTAAGCCACTCCCAAAAATGATGGAAATTGCTGCACGAATCAGTTGCTCATTTAGATTTGATCATCCTCCACGAATGTAAAAGATCTGCTTTCTCGGATGGACTAAAAAAACCCACAAGTCCTTATGCTGATTTCGGGAATGTTTACCACGAACTAAGAAATTTCACGAAACCGCAGTTTCAAAAGCATCAGGGTCAAAATCAGTACTCCGCACGAATCGAATCGAATCGAATTGCCGTTCGATTCGAAAGCCGTTCGACATTTTCGAATCGAAATTCGAACTTTCGAATCGTCTGACGTCACCGTTCGATTCGAATTCGATTCGGTGCTTTCGAATCGAAATTCGATTCGAACGGTTCGAAATCCCCGTTGACTTTGAGATTCTCCTTTCACTTGGCAAAAACGAAAAGTGGCGTCTAAGTTTGCACATGATATTTCATGCACTAAATGAAATTTACATGTAATTTATAATTACACATTCCACAATAAAGTTATTAAATGTGTAATTTAATTAAATTCTGTGAGTAGAGGGCGCGAAATCCAATCCCACTTGACATTTTAAACTTTATTTCAGGAATTCAGTTTTTATGTAGATGCTTACAAATTAAATATACTTTGCCCATCATTAATTTTTCACAGCTACCGCAAGGTTGAAATTTAAAATTAGAAAGTAATGTTCTTTATCTATTCAAAATGCTGGAACTTTATTGAACTTCTTATTGTGGTTTAAATTACTTTTGTAAAATTGCTTTTGGAAATAAAATTCCACTTTTCAAATTTATAATAATTTATCAATACGAACGATTTGGGTTTTAAATATTTTTTTATGTTACTAAATATTTTCAATACATTAATTGACGACCAACATTTGACGCCCAGTACCCAGTATAAATGAGGCAGGAGAAAAATCTTAAGATCCAGAATAATTTGAAGATACAACAGAAAGAAATTTATCTGTGATCCGGATGGGATGATAGGAAAATACAATAAATGAAGTTAACATTTGAGCCGTAATCTGTTGATCTATTAAAATAATTTAGATTAATGACAGCTGCGAATAAAAACCACATTTACATAGTTTAATCGCAAGGAATTTGTTAAATTACCTTTTTCGTTTGACAAAACATTCTGCAAACATTTGCAATTTGCAACTTTTTTTACAGCTATAAAATAAGTAAAGCAAAGTCAAACAAACAATATGAGTTAAACTGTCAAGTGGGAGGGGTTTAGTGCCTCCCCTACGTATAATAATTTAATTACACATTTTACAAAATTTATTGTACAATGTATGATGGTAAATTGCCCGTAAATGTCAGTCAGTGCATTGAATAACATGTGAAAACTCGGACGCCACTTTACGTTTTTGACAAGTGAAAGGAGAATCTGAAAGTCAAAGGGGATTTCGAACCGTTCGAATCGAATTTCGAGATTTTCGAATCGAGCTTCGATTCGAAAGGAGATTTTCGAATCGAACGGTGACGTCATCGAATCGAATTCCCGTTCGATTCGAAGGCCATTCGATTCGAATTCGTTCGAAAAGTTTCGAAACCATTCGATTCGTACGGAGTACTGGTCAAAATATCCAAAGGATTTTGTGTTTTTTACACTCACTTGTAATGGTTGAAGTTTTCATCCAAAACAAATGTTACATAAATTTTACTTATTACTGACCTACTGGAACTATCGCCAGCTGCATTTCCAGTGTATCTTTGATACGAATCTGGCAACCCCAAACCCTAAAGTAAGAAAATAAGGAAATATTTACTTGTTAGTCCACACATCAATAATATAAAATCAAGTATAAAGACTAAAACATAAAGTACAGTAAATAGTGTTCAATTTTCAACTTACACTTGAAAAAATTCCTTTGATATTTGCTGTAGGGGTTCCATGCCACAGAAGCTTTCGATTGCCAACATCCTTTGATTTAGAAAATAATTCATTTTCACCATTACGAGCAATTGAATAGATCTGAAAACCAAAAAACATTAACGAACCTTGTAATAATTTGATAGGGAACAGAGATTATTTTTTACGATAGTAGAAAACTATGAAAAAACTACTGATGGAAATATGAAATAACAAACGTACATTATCCAGCTGGATTGTCATTTGTGAATGATCAATGTGAGTATTATTCAGATATTTTTCCAAAACTTCCCAAATCTCCGAATTCCTGTCCACCACGACAATATCAGAGCATAGAGATTTATAAAGAGTGTACATTGTGGGTTGCCGAGGAGAAAATTGTAAATTAACTTCCATATCCATCAAATCTTCTAATCGTTCTACTTCAGCCTGTGATCAAAACATTGTAATGGTATTTTAATTTTCAACATATTATATCGAACAGAAATCATACACAGCAAATTAATGTGCCTAATTGTAAACTATATGTAGTGCATGTACTTACTTGTACATCTTTGCATGTATTCCAAAGAGGAGGAGAATCTCTTGGAAATTGACGTGGCACTAACGTTAAATACTCATTTGTAAGCTGGACAAGTCTGCTATGTAATTTTGTATCATCTTGTCCTTTGTCTTCAATTTTTTGATCAACAAGTTTTGTCATATCATTTAAAATAAGATAGGCCTTCCATAATTGATCCATACTCAATTTACCCACTGGCATTCTCTTCAAATCAATCTAGTCAATAAAATAAGCATAGTTTTTTAAATCAAATCTCTATTTTAAATTATAAACGTTTTTCTTAAAACTTATTATTTGTATAAAAACTGGAAAAACTTTTACTCACATTAAGTTCAACAGTAAAAGGATCCGGGCCGACTTGAAAGATTTTTCGAATGAATTTATCCAAATTTGGTTCAAGTTTTATGTATGGCTCTTTACTTATAATCGTCACCTAGTTCATACCAAAAATATTATTAATAAATAATAAATAATAAATATTATAGATGATGTTTTTTTTGTATTTTGTAAAGCTATCAGAATGAAGAATATAAAAGTAAAAATAGTATCAAAATATCAAAATTTTCTATACTTTGCCAAAATCAATTTCCATTGTTTTGTAATTATAGTTCAAATTTGGATTTGTTCTCTCTTCAAGAATAAAATTGTAAACATCAATTGCTGATGCTTTCGAGTCCATCTCATCACAAAAATGTTTCCCCATATGAAAATCACCAACTCTTCCCCATGAGCGAAATAAAAAGTACCTAGAAATCATATAAAAAAATATTTCTCGAGTTCATTTTATTGCTTAAATTATTTATTATGTGTTGTAAAATATAATCAATAACATGAACAATCTTATAATGTATTAATAAATATATTTTATACTTTACCGTCGAGGATAGTCATCTGATTCTAATAGTTGTAATTTATAGTACAAATTATATCCAGCATCCAAATGAACTCGACACAATGTTTTGGTGAAACTGTATCCATTCTCCTACATAAGCAAAGACAAAAGAACAATAATATCAATCTCATTATACTTTTTACTTTTTAATCCACAACAAGTATCGAAATCTGGATAAAATTGAATTATAAATTTTAATTGACCTTGTAAACATGAGCACTGTCAATCAGAATAGAACCATCCCAAATTGCATGTGAATCTATGATTAATTCATCCTTTACCGTTACTGTCATACTGCGGTCTATCATTAGAAAAAATATTTTAGTATTAATGTTTAAATAACTCGTATAACATAAAATAGCCAACACTATTAAAATTTAAAATACATTTAAAAGACACGAATGCTATTAATATTAATTTGACTTGTGGTTTTTAATTTAGTATAAATGTCAACTCACCAACGTCTTTAGAGACTGACACTTTACTCCAATTAATATTTGGGATTTCTTGATCTTTTGTAAATCCATTGTTAAGTTTTGCTACTCTTTTCTTAAGCCAATTACCCTCTTGACAGTAGCTCGATCGAAGTTGATCAAATCCTTCAATTTCATCAGTACTTGTTGGACGTGGTAATTCATTTTGAAGTTCTAGTTGTTGTGGATTAATGGGGAAGAAACATTCAGCATGACACCAATTTGGATAAATTCCATCATCATTAGTTGACTGATTTTTCAAAGTATAAAAAGAAAACATTTCAAAACATTGTATATCTCCAATATTTTTTACATGTGTAATGTGATAGGAGAAAATAATTATAATAAATAATACATAATATATTATGCATACTTACAAGTGTCATAATTCCAATCCTCAACTCTCCAAATAGAATATTTCCCAAACATATTTGACAAGTGCTTTTTCCACTTATAGCACATTCAACACTACAAAACAAAACAAAACAATAATTATTAGGAATATTATACTCAAATGTCCAGCATAAAACTGAAAAAAACCACAAAATACTATGTAACAATTTGTTATAGAACACAGAACAAAATAAGAGAGCATAATAATATATTATAAAGTTGAAATCTTTTTTGATTTTTGATGGTGTGAGGATAAAAATTACGTACAAAAATTGTTTATAATCTTCTTGATCCATCCTCTAGGTATAAATAGAAACAAAATTATGAGTTTATGACATCCAAAAAAATTAAATAGGTTCTGTTCTCTTCATTCAGCATACCACATGTGATATTTCATTCTATATTCTCTATTCTCTCTGGACATTGGACATTAGACAGCGTTAGACATTTGACACTAAAAAACAACCAATAACAAAAATTAAAAATCATGTAAGCATTTTATCTGTATCAGCAAATTGGGTAGACATCATTAGCTTTCGTGCTGCTTTTATTGACAAATAAAAATTCAAGATGACAAGAACAAAAAATGATACCATCAGCATAATAATATTTTGGCTTCTATAGTGTGTAGCATGTAGCATAATAAAAAAAAATGCTGTAGTCATTAGTCATAAAAGTCGTTAGTAAAAAAATGTGCTTACCTCATGCAAAATCAAATGCTGTATACTGAACTTAAATAACTTGATGCATATGTATCAGTTTCAGCTATAATATTTAACGTTTAAAGACCTGGTAAAGGTCATATAACAGGTCAAAAAAAGAGGACCACAGTAACAAAACCGAAAGCAAGTCACGACATGACGAAAAATTCAAAAATTGAGGGTCAAGTTCATCTGCAGCACGAACAATATGCATGAATACGCAAAACAAATATATCCTGCATTTTATAGTAAAAACTAAAATAATATTTATGCCAATAATTTTGACAGAAAATGTACAATAGATAATGCACTTTTGATTTCTGGAATATTGAGCCTTTATTATTTCAAGGTTAGAGCAATCAGGTATCTTTTATCAGATATTATCTTACTTATTTATCTTATGATTTATGGAAATCTAAAACGTTGATGAGTCATTTGTCATTTGTAAATTACGTGTGATGGTTTTGTAAACTAAAAGTTTTCATTGCAAATTGCAAAAGCATGTTTGATGTTTGATGTGTACTTTTGAGGGATATTTAGCCCATTTTTACGTACGTGTACTCGCGTATTTATCTTTTTATTCATGATTCATGATTGAAACTCGTGTACAAAAACTTGGATATCATATAATATGTATGAGTTATGAGAAAAAAATTTTCTCGGATTGCAAAAAAAAGAACAAAAATTTTAAGGCTCCGCCGAGATTTGAACTCGGATCGCTGGATTACTTTAATGATTATTTATTTTTCATAATCTTTTATCAAAGTCCAGAGTGCTAACCGTTACACCACAGTGCCTGTCATGATAAATGTCAGTTAAATTACTTTCCATCTTTTTCAGGAAAAAATATTCTTTAAATTTTACCATGTCATGCATTTTATTTTATTGGAAGGAGTTAAGACATCTCTATGTATTCATTGCATTTAGAGACACACTGACAGCTGACAGCAGTGTTTTGTATGAGCTACATATAAAAACGAGAGACATGAGACTGTAAAGACAGAACACAGTCTGAGCCACACAGAACACAGAATAAAAGATAGTGCACGAGGAAACATTGACGGAAATATTGCCCATTCAGCATTTTTAACTTGATATAAGAGTGCCGACAGATATAACACTTTTGATTGCCCCATGTGAACTTTTCTGATTACAATAATAATAATAATTAACGTGCATAACTACTTGAACTTATACTGTAGTAATATTTTTATGAGACTGCAATTCCCCATTCATTTTTTTCGTGCATATTTTACGCGTAAAAACAGCAGCCAGTTTAACACAGTTGTGAGGAATGTGTAATTCTACAAAACAACGCTAAAATCAATCATCTAAATTCTATTCAGATTGTCAAAGACTGTCTAGCATATTTTGACATATTTATGATCACTGATGACACTGGAGTTTGTCATGTTCAAAATATTCCACAGGTATTTTTTGGTTTGAAGTGCTTTATTTGTTATTTGTTGTTGTTTTGCATTTTGGTCTTTTAGATAGCATACGACTTCTCAAGAATTCCTGTATATTTTATATGTATTTTTGACGGGTATGCCCGTCAAAACAAGTAATTTTGATTGATTAACCATGGTGCATATTAGGTGATAAGAACAATTGCGAGAACATAACTAAATACAAATTATAAAAACGCATTACATTTGAAGTGCAATATAAAACGAGAATTCACAAAAGCTTTTAGGGAGCGAGCGAAGCGAGCGAAGCGAGCTCCCCTTATTCTATCATGTTGTCTGTTTGTCTGTCTGTCCTTTTCACGGTTCCAGCCAAACGGATTGATCAAATCACATGGGTTTTTTTGCATTGTCATTGTTATTATAGCCGTCAGTGCTGTATGTATTTTTGGTTTTTCTACAACTCCCGGAACCTCCCGAAAACCGGGTTTTAGTCGGTTTTTAATGCAGAAAATCCACATAAAAGCAAATAAAACCTAGATCTGTGTAGGATATGGGGTAATTGATGACGGAGAATCCGAATATGAGGTTTGTTTTTCATAATAATGATCCCTTGACTCGCAATCCGGGCATTTTGGGGTTTTCCCCTAAAAAGCAAGATCCAAACTTGACAAGTTATAATATTTTTAGAAGTCAGTTACTTCAATGTAATATTATAATCTCTCGTTTTCTTCTTGCTCGCTCTCTCTTTAGGTACTCCTGTACCCATGTTTATTTTTATATAGAGTTTAATTAATTGAACTTGTCCGATCACATACAACACTTGATTGCCCAATATGAACTTTGCTGATTGTAATAATAATTAACGTACATAACTATTTGAACTTATACTGTAGTAATATTTATGAGATTTCCCCATTCATTTTCTATTTTCTCTGTGTATGTTTTATGCGTCAAAGTTGTGAGAAATGTGTGATTCAAATTTGATACAATTCATCATCTAAAATCTAAAGTCTATTCAGATTTTCAATGACTATCTATAGATCTACATATTTATAGCATATTTATAGCATATTTATGAACACTGATGACACAGGACACTGGAGTTTGTCACGTACAACATATTATTCCACAGGTACTTTTTGTTTTAAGTGCTTTATTTGTTGTTTTGCGTTTTGGTGTTTTAGATCGCATATTCTGCTTTCTCAGGAATTCCTGTGTAGATGTATTTTTTACGAGTAATTTTGATTGATTGACCATGATGTATATTAAGTGACAAGACCAAGTGCGCGGACATAATTAGAAACAAATTACAAATATACATAAATCTATACCAGCTGAACTACAGTATAAAACGAGAATTCAGAAAAGCTGTTTTTATAGTTTAATTAATTCAACTTGTGCGATCAGATATATTATTCAGTGTAAAAAAGTATAAAACGAAGTAAAAACACAACTGCTAATAATTGCATAACCTATATAAATCACCTACCATCTATCATCTACAATAAAGAAGAAATTATAAACATGAGAGCATCAATTTTCCTCGTTGTGTGTACAACCTTTTGTATCATTGCTACCTTTTCTTTTTCTACAGTATCCACTGCCAGTGTCCAAAAGGTGGTTCGTGTGCCCCTTTCTCAAGGTAATTTTTATTTTTGCAATGGTTTTTCACTTGCAGTTTATAATAATACATAACATACGATTTACAGTAAGTCACACGCATCATGCATGTTCAAAGCTCAAACTGATCCAACTAATATTAATAATTGTCTAAATTTCGTCAAGTTTTATATGACATAACTGAACTGTAACATTAAATATTATGCTCTTTACATTTATTAAAGATGCTGCCTCACTGAACTCCCCTAAAACCTGGTGCCTTCTTGATCCTTCTTTTACTTGTCCATATTGTCAAGATTTATTTTGTGACTGCTTGGATACTTGTACCATTTACACCTGCAAGTGGTGTCCCGATTATCATACAAAGTGCGTGGAAAATAATTGTCCACAATGAACCTAGAACCTACAGAGTCAACAGTCAACGATCAACAACATAAACAATAATGTTGAGAATTGAGATCAAACAGAAATAAATAATATTCTGCATGAAAAATGAAAATGAAAACAAAAACAGCAAACGTGTAATATGTACTTAAGTATGTGCAATATTAACACATGCAAACAAAGTATACAAATCATAATAAAATGAAAATTGTATTTGCATGTGTACACATAACTCTTTTGTTCAGTATAAAATATAATGAATTAACTTGAAGCTTAAAGTTGACTTTTGCTAATAAACCAAAGGAAATTGTGTACATAATAATGTAATACTCTGGAATTCAATTACTTACTTATTTCACATTTCATATAATATGACGACTGACGACGCGTGAGAATTTTCCTTCACTCCAGCCCAATTAAATTATGTTTTCTCATTGTTTACGTTTACCTTTTATTTTATTACACATTTCTGCTCTTCTTCGCCTTGAGAGTTGAGAATCAAGAACTGAGTTGAGACTTGAGAACACAGCTAAATACTTTTTCTCCCACACACAGCACCTCACAAACACACATTTCACTTTTTGCATATTGTTCGATATTTTTTCTTCTGCTTTGCTTTTATTTCAACCCAACTTCATCGTAGTTAACATTTGTCATACACAAAAGTGGATTGACTGTTGTGATTACTTTTATACATAAAAAACTGTTTATTCTTACTGTTTGAAATTTGAAAACCGTGTTAAATATTTTAAATGTCTTAATTTCCAGTTTTTAACATTATTTATTTGATCATGAAGTCTAATTTTCATTTTTGGATTTTATTGATTGGACTATCGTGTTTCCAGCTCACTGCACAAGCACAAGGTAAAAAATAAAAAATATAGAGAATAGAGAAAGACTAAAAAAATCTGAAATCTCAAGAATAATATAAAAAAAAACTACATGAGGATTTTAATAATAATTTAATAATATTTTATCTAATTGTGTTTGTTTTTTTAGGAGAATTTCTTTGTCCAAATCACAAGGATATTCTTCCATGTGCCTGTCACGTCTCCAGAGACAGTTCAAGAACAAAGATTGTTCAGTGCAAAGGTCCAGTGATTACACAAGATGATATTAATAATATATTTGATGTGATTCGTGAAGTGAATGAAGTGACGATTGAGGACTGGCTCGTTTTTGACGAATTTTGGCTCCTCTCCACAAACCTGACCACATTGGATCTCACCCCTTTGATGAAAATTCGGATTCGAGAATTAAAAATCCAGAGCAATCGTAATCTTCAATCAATTGTTGGTCCCCCTCTGAATGAAAATCGAGCACTGGTCGAAGTCTCAAAATTGGAGATAACTTCAAGTAAACTCCTTACCAAAGATGGATTTGACAACACTCTCTTTTACTTTTCACCAAAAATGAATTCCCTCACCCTACAAGGGATTAATCTCAACTTTGGTCGAAGGGCAGGTCAGGGTCAAGAATTCATTACAGGATTATACAGTTTCCCCAACCTCGTCGTTTTGTCCCTTCCACAAAATACTATAAGAAAAATTGGTGGTGGACAATTCCGAGCATTTAAAAAATTGAAGGAGTTACGTCTTTGGGGAAATGAAATGAAGGAAATTGGTGAAAATGCTTTTGTCTTTGACTACTACTCGTCAACTCGAAGAAGAAAATCACAGAGGGATGAAGTTCTAAGAATTGATTTGAGTAATAATGAATTGAATGTAAATTCATTTTCCAAGGATTCTGGACTTTTGACTATTGATCGAAAAGTGGAATTGGATTTGGATCAAAATAAATTTTCCTATGTGCCTGCAGAACCCTTTGAAAGATTTTTGGATGGAAGGAGTGGGAATTCTTTTAGTTTTGATGAGAATCCAATCATTTGCTCGGATAACTGGAATCGAATGAGGTGGCTGAAAGGACGGAGACCAGAATTGGAGGAATTTGCTCGTGAGATTAATTGTAGTGATGAACCCGGAGAAAATATTTTTACATCTATTATTCAATACAACTCTCAATATCCAGCTAATTCAAGTAGAGCAACAGTCTTTTGTCTAGGAGCTTTCCAGTTTTCTTTATTTATACTCATGATTTCGTATCTTCAACGTACTTTATTTTAAAACATGTAAAATATTTGTGCATTTTCAATGTGACCCAGATTCTAGAATCTAGATTCTAGATGTTGAAATTCACAATTCACATGCTCACACACATGTCAAACAATCAATTTTTTTTAATTATACATAAGCTGATATTTTGACTGCCTTTTATAATACATTCATGTAAATATAATTAATTATTAATAATAAAGAATCAAAAGTACAAAATAATACATAATATTAACATAATACACATTTTTTAATTTAAACGTGACTTTTTGCTTTGCAAATAACTTTCTAATGAGTTTTTAGTTCATTTAACCTTTGTTTTAGACCTTTTTATAAATTATTCCTCAAAAAAAGATACGAAAAGCATTGCAAAATTAATGACATTTCGTGGGTGATCTTTTCAAAAGAGTCAAAGTTTCGAATGCCTAAATACAAAACGGCCAAAGTTGCTTTTGCTTATTT
>JAQGBH010007001.1:0-11650 GCA_034698265.1 Sminthurinus aureus
GCTCTATTTTTTCTGCGATTGCAGCGCACAAATTATAAAATCCAAACGAGCCGTTTTTCATAGATAATCTCACATATTATACTGTTCTATTAGGTAGCTAAAAATAGGTACCTACTAAAATAAGGAAGCTGTTTAATCTTGTTTGTACATATAAAGTTATACGACTATATAATATTATTATGACAATCAATGATGATAATCTTTCTCTACTTTTGGGAGTAATAGTTTCTTTGCTTCTAATTAAATCTGCATATAAAATGTGCTTAAACTCTCATTTCTTTTACCTAAAATAGATTCAAAGTAAATGTACACAATATACAATATCATGCATTTTGCTTCTTTCTTTCCTTTTCTATCTCTTTCTATCACTGTTTTCAACAATATTATGAAAACTTATCCAGATTACAATGTAACATATTTCATTTTTAGCTTATAAACTCGAGTGAGTACAAATGTATCATAATTCATAATGTTAAATAATAATAATAATACTGGTAAATATATTTTAATTTTAAAACTATATATACACATATAGAGGTGATGGATTATGGTAAAATAGAACAGTTGCTCTTCATTTTTCTTTTTTCAAGTTTCTAAAAAAATACGCAGTGTGTAAATATGATGTGTGAAAATTCCCTTTCCTTAGCTTTTATAAATGTACTAAACTTCTTTTGATCTGTAAAAAAAACCTTCATGATGATGAACTTCTATGAAATAGGTAATAGGTAAGGTTCAGGGTAACAATGCATGTTAAGCATTATACGCTACTTTATAATTATATACATACACAAACCTAACATAAGTGTCTTCAAATATTAGACAATATGTACAACAATAGTAATAATAATAACGATGGACAGTACTATTATCTATTATAATAATTATTGTTGTAATATTATTACTAATAATATATTACACATATTTGCCATGAACGAATGAAGCTTGAAAGAAACTTAAAACAAACTTAAAACTTAATTTACCATCAATACAATGTTGTAGTATAAATAAATTACTACACGCTCACACAATGTATTTAAGACCACTATGTATTACACTCTAGGTACTAGATAATAATCATTACTTTCAACGTTAGTATAATAGCATTCCATGTTTATATCAAAATGTACATGCCTACTGACTATAGAATGAAAATCAGTCATATGGAATACATTTACGATATTGTTATTACATATTATTATGTTCATATTACGTATATAAGCATGTGTAGGATACACAGACAAACTATTTAATAACACGCTACTTCTTACTTCTCCCTAAATTGTTTGAATGCACCAATGATTAAGCATGTAACCTCAGACAGAATACGTAGTATACTTTCTTGTTATAAATGCATGAAATGTAATATTAAACTTATCAAGTAAGTATCATAATGCTTATTCTGTATATATTGAAAATATCTTTCTCTTTTTTTTTGGACGTTTGTGTGTACAAACGGTTAATAACAACAATAGGTGAGCATAAAATGAATACAATGAAAGTCAGTGTCCTGAGTTAGTATATTAAACCCTTTTTGTAACAATAATACTAATGATTACTTGATGTGCTCAGAAGAATAGTAAACAAAAAAATAAAATTGATTTAGTTTACGGGAAACGATCTACATAATGTACAGCTAAAATCCTAACATGAAAACTTAAACATGTATAACTATTATGAAAATTCTTACCTTTGTCAACATCAAATTTGTACAACGGTTCAGCCGGCAATGGAAGCAAAGCACTCATGGTTTTTGGAAACAATTCTGATATTCGCTCATAGTATGACAGTCTGCGTGTGTCAAAAAAAAAGAAGAAAACAAGAAAATCGGAGACATTATATAAAAACAACAAAGCAATGCGTGTATATATACATCATAATGTTATACATAGAAAACATGTAATAATAACTATTTTTTAAGCATTCTTGCAATAAAACTTTGAATCAGTACTCATACTATTTAAACAACATGATGTACTTAAAAATGTAAATATTATGGTAATCAATTTTGTACTTTTATACTGCTGTATTTATAATAAAAAATCAATGCAATAAACATTGCAATAATAATAATTAACAAGTTTCTAAGATAACCGAAACAAAGTGAATAAAGAACTAGCATTACAACATTGTATTTATATTGGACCGTAAAAATCAAGAAATTATACATTAATCTATGATTGACAACGGATTGATTCCAATGCATTTTTTTCTAGCGTGTTAAAAAGACAATTATTATTCTTATTATTATTGCTTTACTTTGAATTTGTTTTTATGCATAAACTAAAATTTTTTACCTGACACATTTTGCGAGAACTTCTGAAATAAATTTTGGTTTAGGATGTTCGGGATCTAAACTGAGTGCACTTTGCCAATCAACCCAACTCCAACGGAATTGGAAATTACTCAAATGGTAAGAGAACCATGTAGCAAATCGATCAATGCAAGAAGCATTCATACTATCCAAACGCTCATACAAAAGTTCCGTAGTTTGGGCCAAAACCTGAAAACATAGGAATTTACACATTTTATTTTAATATTGAAAAATGTAAAATATGAGCCTTTCCATGAGCTAGATTCTGTTTTACTACATATTATAAAAATATACTGCACAAGAGAAAGTCTAATGAGAGGTGCTACAAGCATGAAACATGATAATAATATAATATGAGAAAGGAGAAAATGGAAAATAAGGAGAAAAAACAGCATACTAAATCCATCATGTAAGTAGATACTCACACATATAATATAACACTATTATTATTTGCACATGTTTTACAAAATTATTATTGTTGAACTGACCTGAGGTACACTTCCTGGTTGTTTTTTACATAATTCAATTAGAAGTGAACCATAGCATATTTCTAGATATTCTGGAACTGGAAGTTTGAAGAGCTGACCAAATATTACTTCTACAATCATATAGTCAATAGGAACTTTTGTACTATGTTGTAAAGTGAGTGGATAGTCTAAGAGAGCAATGGCACACTCTCTTCTATCTTTATGATGTTTACGAAGTATTTCAGTCAACTCTTGTTCAATCAAAAACCGTTCAATAGAATGAGCTCCAGGAAGAACTCCATACTCCTATAAAATGATTTAAATATTCATAACAATAAAAGACAAAAATGTACTCTTTTGATATAGTATTATATTAAATAGAGTTTTGTAACAATGTTTTTTTTGCATGTGCAAAAATCTTTGAGCGATTATTACACAGTGATTAGTGTACATAAATGATATGCGTTAAACATAGATTATAAAAATTCTACATACCTCTCCACAATCAGCATAATCAAATATTCTAAAAACGACACTAGGAGTTGGATAACGCATATTTTCATGATGTGGTGGTAATATTATTTGTGGCAAATTGTGTTGCAAAGCCTCACATAAAACACTATCAAATGAAATATATGGTCTTGCAATGTGTTTTTCCAACCATCCATTCATTTTTAAATTTTCTATCTGAGCCCATAGACAATCCAAATACTGAAAATAGTTACAAATAAATATATGACATAAAATATAAATGATACATCATACTTATTAATTCGTTATCAATCAATGTACAAATAGTATATGTATACAATATCTACAATACATAATTTGAAATATTACGAATATGTATTATTAAAAGTCTATTTTAGAAGCAATGAAAAAATGATAAATTTCAATTTGTTTAATATGTTAATACAAAAACAGAAACATACTTCTTCTTGTGGGTTGGGATCATCTGAACTCCAAACTCGAAGTAAAGCATGATGAGCTCGATTTCTTCTTTTCATGTAGTTATCGATTGTAATCATGAGCCGTTCTACAGTTTGTTCCTTTTTGTCAAATAATTCACGTCCAACCCATGGCAAACAATTAAGAATCGCATACACGAGCCAATCACGTCGTACCTTTGAAATAATAATAGTATAGTCCATGAAAAAAAAATCAGTTTCATCATCCTAAATTTTATAACTAATAATAAAATAATCAAGTTAAAGATTACCAAATAATAATTTTATATAATTATGCATACATATGATAATTCTTACTTGTGGAGCAGACGTATCAGCAGCTACAAATAGTATTTATAAAAAAAAACAAATAAGACAGAAAAATAAAATAAATAACAAATGCGTTACATAAAATTTACAATCAACACAAAGTAACTGAAATGCCATAATAACTGAAAGCATAACTATATTATTATAAAACGTATTGAGCTATAATATGTACCTCCTTCCATAAATGTATCATAAAGTTGAAGTAGTGATGTAGCTGATACAACATGACAGTTAACCAAATCCGATATAAATCGAAGAGTGTATTGAGCCAAAGACCATGCTCCATTTCGTAAATGTTCTTTGAATGATTTTACCAATGATTCTACAAACTTTTGTTTAAAACAAAATGTAACAAAATGATATATTATGAGAATAGTGTAGTATGACAAAGTACATTCATTATAATAATTAATTAATACAATTGCATGACATAAAATATTATTATTATATTATTATAGTTGATGTATGTAGATAATATTATGGAAATAATAGATATTTGTCTTGTGTGTATAATATTAATTATACTTACTTCTCCACCAAAGTTATAATTCTTATGATTCAGTAAACCAGCTAGTGTAGAGTAAATAGAACATTTTTCAGGAAGTGTTGTGACTGCTTCCAAAAGTAGTTGAAGAATTTTACTTTTTTGTGTAGCTAATTCTGCATCCAAAGTTGTGACTGCACTTTCAATGCTTGCTTCAAGAGGTATTTTTGTCTATATATACATGCATATATAAAATAAATATTAAAAAAAAACATTTTGATGAATGAAATTCAGTTCTTTTTGTTGTTTCTATAATCATATAATAATGTTATTATACTTTCAAAGAAAGATAAAAGGTTTACATGATATACATCATGAATTTGTACTTAATTACTCACATTTTCTCCAACATGAAATATAACAGCCTTAATCGGATCTTCTTCCTTTTTCTCTTGTACTAATGCCGTTCTTGGTCTTTTAAAATATCGGTTTCCACCTGTCAAAACATTTACATTTTATTTCAAGTGTTATTAAGTATAATATTATTGTACATTGTTCTTGTTCAATATTATGATAACCATCATAATATTGTTCACTTATTATTAAATATTAATTATTGTTAGCTATATATTTGTTTAAAATACAATAAATAAAGTATAAAAAATATAAAATCTAATTTACCCGATTCATCGTCCTCATAAGGTCTCCTTCGACCTCGTTGCATTTTGTCGTCTTTCTTATTTCTCACGTAGAATCACAAATTGAAATAAGTTTTCTTCAACCAAAGGTCAGTTACAAGATGTTGGTGATAGCAATTATTATTTATACTAATTAAATCATCTGCAAAAAACACTAATTGTGATTAATTTTCTTCCAAAAAAATACAACCAATGCCGACAAAATTTGGCGGGAGCTACACGAATTTCATTCATTTACAGGGTGCTTCAGAAGTTCATGAACCAAAATGGTCTTATTTCTAAAATCTCAACATTTATACTTTATAATATTATTTTGATCAAAATTTTGAAAAACATTAGAGATTTCAGGTAAGTTGTTGACAGGAGGCAGAAAAGATTCAATAATTGTGATATTCCTAGCATTAGTTAAGCATCAGGCACTTTATACCTTTTTTGAGGATAGTTGTTTTTTTATTGCAAATTCGATGCAAAAATTTTAATTTTTTCTATATGATTCGAATATATTATACAGGATCAAGCTGCAATACATTAATACATCGTAAGTCATAAGACAAGTAAGCCTGTAAAATTTTATATCTTTAATCTTTATATTTTGTACTATAATAAGGTTTTAGGCAAGAAGCCTTTTAAGTAAACCTAGTATGCATAAACTATGTGTCTGATCTCTTTTCGTTTGGCTATAGATACGGAATACGGATGCTACTACTTTTATACTAGTATGTTTCATAGTATGTGAAGAACAAAATTCCCTTGGGCCTTTAAAAAGTGATACATTATTGTTGCCAGTAAGTGAGTAAGTATGAAAACTAACTAAAGACGAAGGAGAGATTTGAGAGAAAATAATTTTTTCTTGCGTCATAAAACATTCCTTTCTTATTCGCTCATCGAAAAATATCTAGAGATACCCATTTAGTAGTAGTAGTTGTGTTAGGTACCTCTATTCTCTAAAGTTGTTACACTGCTTACTTACTTAGAAGCAGATATCTAGTGCTCCGTTTTACTTTTTTTTTTGTATGTATGTATGCATGTATATATTTGATGTGTATAATACACTGTGTATAGTGTACTTTAAAAATATGTAGACTGTAGTACTTTTATATGTAGTGTGTATAGTTTGCGGAAGTGTGATAGTTCACCACGTATTTGACCTCAAAAAAAGAAACCAAAGAGGCTCCTACTTACTTATACGTCGTTCTCATTAATCTCATTCTTTAAAGTATTTTCATTTATAAATATAACCATATTTTTTTTTTACAAAATTTTAACAAAATCTTAAATACGTACAATATATATTTACTCGGATTGTCTATATGAAACTTTTGTTTATTTTTTGACAAACTAGTGTACCGTAAATACAGTTCTACATTCTACATTCTATGTACACACAGAAAATTGACAGGTGACATTGTGTTTAAGTAAAAAGTGACAGCATACCATACGTTCTTATGACGGAAAACGGTAAGTGTATGTGTGTGTTTAATATACATATTGTGATCTAATTTTTGATTTCTTAGACTTAGACACACACCAAGTCTTATACTTTATACTTTCATTTTTTTAAAATTATATTATTATATTTTAATGCTGATTAAATATTGTGACATAAAATTTTTGCGGGTACACTTGTGTGTGTGTGTGTGTAACATGCAATGTCTATATACGTGTGTGTAGTTAATAACAGTGTTACAGTTTATTCAATATAATATTAGAAATGTATTTTGTGAATATTTACTATTTAGCCTATTTTAATTTTTTTTTAACTGTGTATACTTTTGTTGTTGATGGTAGATACCAAACCTTTCGAACCTTGTTCGACATTTGATACTTTTTATAATACATGGAACATAAATCTGTAAACTGTAATAAGTGGATCATCCGTACTATTTATTTAATGTGTACCCTTTCTGTTTGTATTGGTACTTACAGGTTATTGTGGACCATTGTGTCAATAAATTCAGAAATCATGGCAGACGAAGCTCTGTTCAATTTACGTAAGTTAACTTGTAAAAACAAAACTTTTAAAATATTAAAATACAACTTGAGAATTGAATATTGAAAAGTATGTAGTTGGTAGTAGTCGCCTAGTTGTTTTAAGTTATATAAAATACATCTGTATATTTTTTATATAATGTTCATCATTCATGTCTATACCTAAAATTTGTACCTAATTTGTGGTGATTATATATAGGTTGGGACGCACAAAGAACAGCTCTATTAGGATCTATTGCAAATTTATATCATGAAGAATCCTTCGTGGATGTCACACTTGTATCAAATGGACATATTTTTAAAGCTCATAAATTACTGCTATCCGCAAGTAGCCTTTATCTGAAAAGTATTTTGGAAGTAAGTGTGCAAATATTTGAATATTTAACTTGATGATTATAAATTGTATGTAATGGTATATAGTACTGTATATTATATTGCAGATGGAATTGTTTTATTGTATCAACGTTATCATGTGTGTTCCATAAGTAATATTTTACGTAATTCTAATTCATGTGTTCTCTATTTAAACTTTAAACAACAACACTTTTTTGGGTTTTATTTTTGTGAATGTAGAGTGTACCTTCTCATCATGCAGTGCTTTTTCTTCCTCATATATCAGCTGGAGATTTGAAGAATGTGTTAAAGTTCATATATGAAGGGGAAATTAAAATAAATCGTAGTGGTTTAAAATCCTTTCTTGAAACAGCCAAATTACTCAAAATCAAAGGAATGGATTTTGATCTAGATGATGTAAGTTTATTTTTCTGATTTAAAACAGTGCCTTTTTTTGTTGTTTTACAAACCAAGCATTGTTTTTTTATTCTAAGTATAATAATGTATGTGTCAAGTATGTGTATAATATTATAGTTTCTACTTGTAAATATACATTATGTCTACATCTAATGTACTATTATGTACATACACACATGAGTACTACTTAATACTACATTTATTATGGTTATTTATAGGACCTACCAGTAGACGATGCATCCAATCAACAACAAGGAATTTCATCATCTGCACATCACCAACAACAATTATTGTCATCTACATCAAATTCCAATAATAATAATAATAATAACAACCATACTACTTCTACTACTACAGCAACGACAACAACATCAACAACAACGTCGTCATTATCATCATCAAATATAAATAATAATAATAACGTCACAAATCTGTCGTCTTCCACTTCAATACCTGATGGTGATTCCCCAGATTCCAAATCTGTATTAAAAATACTTCCAGCTCTTCTAATGAGACAGCAAGATGTATATAATAATAATAACAGCAACAATAACAACAACAATAATATTATTAATAATAATAATAAACATCAGGAAGATTTGGATATGAGTAACATTAGTGATTTATCATCAAAAAAGTCATCAAGCCTTGGAGTCCAAAACAACAACAATAATAATAATATTCCAGATCTTCGGACCTTAAACAATGTGAGTAGTTTAACTCATGATGATGTTGGTGATGATTCTGTGGGTAGTTGTGTAGATGAAGAAGAACATGACATGGCTATGATGATGGATAATAATAATGATCCAAGAACTCAAATTCATCCACGTCATCGAATGATACAGGTTGGAGATAGTGGAGAAATAATTGAATTGGATGATGAAGTTGATGAAGATATGCAAGAATATGATGATGACATGGTAGACGAAGATGATGATGATGAAGATATTTCTATATTACCAGAAGTGTCTCTACAAGAAACTGATGAATCATATAGTGTCAATTTGAATAACAATAATAATAATATTTCTCATCATCATCATCTTCAACAAGCTCTTAAATTGCATCGAGCTGGTAGTCATTCAAGTGCAGCTCAAAGTTATATGCAATCATTACATAATTCATCCGCTTCTGCAAAAACCATGAACACTAATAAGTTGCGTACAATTACTCCAAAATCATCATCAAATAGTAATAGTAGTGGAGGAGGTGCAAGTGCAAATATGAGTGAAGGAATACTCTTACGAATGATGAGAGAGCCATTACTTTCATCTTCAACTTACAAAGGATCTGGTGAGAGCAATAATAATAATAATAACAACAACAACAATAAACCTATTGGTAGTGATGGTGGAGCTAATTTTTTCGATCTCGGACACACTCACGGGTTAGTTACTTATTTTCTTGGCTTGTATTATGTACTATATTTTTATGGTTTAAAGATACATAATATAAAATATTTAGAGAACAAACTTTTAGCTAGAGTTTTTATTAATGTTGAGATGTTCAAAATTGTAATAATAATATATTCATGATTTTATATTTTATCCAAAAAACTTGTTTTAGTTTGGGAGGACTCAAAAATAAAGCAAAACGATATGTACAGTGTGGAAGTTGTAGCAAAGTATTGAGTAGTCTATCTGCATTAAAAAGGCACATTGAAGATGTCCATCAAGCGAGGATACAGGTATGCTTTCGTTTACATTTTGTCCTAACCATGACATACAGTTTTCAGTAAATCGTTTAAAACCCATAAATTACTAACTAAACACATTGTTGTTATTATTTATTTAACTGTATTAATTATTTATTGGATTGTAGGGCAAGTGTATTATATGTGGACGAGTGTATAGTTCGCGAAATTCTCTTCTCACTCATGTTTATTCAGCTCACAAGAAGCATCACGACTACAAAGCTGTGGCGAGAATCATCAGAGAAAGTGATTTTGAAAAATTTGCTACAGTCTAGGAAAATTTACATAACAGGTGAAAAATGTTCAACTTGTTTCGAATTATTATTTAAAATTTATGCAAAAAAAAAAGATTTAAGATTTTACTATACGGTATATCTATCACATTCGTTAAATGAGCAAAATTCAGCGGATTAGCGGATATAGGAATCAGATTATCTTTTAAAACCTGTAAGCTTTATTGCATTTAAAAAGTCTGCCTTTTGTACCAAGTTAATTAGTTTATATATTTTTTTCGTAACTGTTAGCTATTTTGATTTTTTTTGTACCAAATATGTTTTTATTTATTTTTTTTATTGACAATCTCTGAAAATAACTATGTATTTTCGTTTCAAATCAGCATATATTTATAAATCTAGATTCCAACTTTGTATGAAGGGGAAAAAAATAGAAACATTGAACAAACTACACTTTTTAATCAACAAGAAAAGACTCAACGGAGCGAATAAATTATTATTTATGTTTAAGCAGACAAGTTTAGAACGACAGAAATATCCGCAAAATATACTACAGTATTTTTTATAAAACAAGTTTATAAGACATTTTTACAAAGGAAACAAACGGCCTATGACCTATGACATTATCTAAAAGTATATTTAAATTTTACATGTTACAATGCAATATTTTATACAACTAATTTTTTTTGAGTAAGAAAAGGTGTTGGCACTCGACATATACGTATATTGAGTAGTACTGCAATATATGCTGACGTGGTAATCTAAGCAATAATAATTAGCTAGAAAATAGAAAGAAATGTTTTAGACAATACCAAAAGATGAAAAAAACTGCGATACATTATTTGTGTGATTGTACATGATATTGAATATTTTACAACGAAATGATGCTAGAATTACAGAATTTTGATACTTTTGTATGGTGTGCATATTATACTATTTATGTGTATTATGTATCATGTACAAGAATCTATCAACATAGTATTATAAAACATGAAACTTCTACTTAAAACTAACAATTAACTTGATAATCATTACAACTAGCAATATTTTTTAATATGTATAGGTGTAGAAATTTGAACTTTGCGCAGCAATAGAAATGACGCTTTAAAATTGTGTTTTACAATGTCGGATGTTTCACATAGTATTAAACATTATAGTATAATTTCTAGGAAGGAAACGTCACATCACATATCATTTTTATGTTATATATTATTCTCTGTAAGCTTTAAAATTATTATATGTTACGGATTAATTGAAACAGTTTTATGAACAATCCAAAAAGACAATGATATATTATACATCACAAAGAATCTTTTATCTCGGATTAGTATTACTTTTCTATAATATACATATTATAATTTATAATATATGTATTATATGTACTATGTTTTTAAACGCACACAACTATCTCATTTTATAAAACTGAAAAAAAATTATTATAATACTGAATGAATTTTCTACTTTAGTACTTACTTATATTTAGATATTTTATCTGCTGAACTACAATGTGTCTGTGTGTAGTATTTATAGTATTATTTTCTTACTTTTTTTATTTTTTGTACTAGAATGAAGTTAGAAGGAAATTAACTACGACTTTTTTTACATAAATGTTTTTTTATCATGAAGTATAACTAACTAAACTAATACAATATAATTCTGACACGTGGGTTTGCAAACAATAAGTAGGGCTAAAAAGTAGGACAAAGACAATAATATTATACATAACTCTTATATTATTATAGTGT
>JAQGBH010007002.1:0-11650 GCA_034698265.1 Sminthurinus aureus
TAGAACGGTATGGCGACGTGCAGACACGGAATGTTGCGGTAAGAATTTTAATACACATAAATAAAGGCATCTAATTTCTTGAATAACGATACTCCATTAAAGGTGAATTTTTAAAAACCCTTTAGACGATTGGAGGTAGTCTGGCTGCAGGCGGTACTAAGTGGGATTTGACTCAATCCAAAACTTTACATGACCTCCAGGGGTCAAATAATTTCATGTTGTAGTTTGGATATTTTATTTTTACACACATACACACAAACTCTCGCTTAGTTTTACATACATCGTCCATATCCATTTGTGGTGTAGGGATGAAGTTGTGAGTAGGTTCATCTCCATGCATATACATATAGTGTAAGAATACTATTTTGCTAGAGTTTTACTTGAGTAGATGGATAGGTAGAGATATTCATGGTCGGCATTTGTTTTTTCCATTTATATATACAACTAAAAGTACTTTTGTATAAAAAAAAATAGAAAGAAAGAAGATTTAACATTAGGTAGATACACGCACAAAACATTTTAAAAATATTTCGTGGTTCCAAACTAGGAATGTTCACTTTTACACAGGCCTAGACTATTTCCTTCTCAACTTTCCTCATCAAACTTTTTGTGTAGTTAGCTAGACATACTCTTGACATATTCCTAAAGTCAAATCATCACCACGTCAACATTTGACCTCGTGAGATTTTTTTTTGTAAAAGCTCAAAATCAAACTTTATGACAAATGACCTCATATGAAAACTCGACAAGAAATGAAAAATATTATGCATATGAAGATTTGACTTACAAAAGTACCTCTGAATTTTTTTAATTCCATGGTAACAAACTTTGTTAACATAGTGTGTACATAACTAGAGGTACTTTTGTAAGTCAAATCTTCATATAATATATTATAAACATAATGCAACATAGTTTATGCTAATAATTATTGCAAACATTATACACAATATTTTTTTAATTACTTTTGACATTTTTTTGTGAAATAATAATAATAATGATATATGATCATATTGTGGTAAATATGCTAATAGTTTATATGTTTGTTTCTTTCTTTCTTTTTTATCCGTGTTTTCTATAACAGACTCTACACTTTAATTGTCTTACATCACATAATTTTATCATCACATCGATCAAAGGAAGGAATCCTATCCATACCATACATGCATCAAAGATTCAGGAGGCATAAAACGTTAGATTTCTGTATAATCATACAATTTAAATTTTTAGCTTTATGAACTATAAGCTTCAAAAGGTATATATAGCTTATAATTTATACTGAGATATTAATTTAGTTGTGAATTTCATTTATGGATGATGAGGTTGGAGTGGACTAACTGATGTTGTTCAAAAGGTCGAATACTACGATCCAAATTTGATTACGAAAACGATGACAATAGCATTTTTACTAAATATTTTATTTTTTTGTTTTTTTCATCCTCAAATAGCCTACTCATATATACAAATATATTACTAAGTACTTTAGTATGATTTTCTTTAATATTCTTAATAATATAGTTTCCGTGTGAGTGGTGAATGATTATTATTTGTGGATCAGGAGAAGTTCAAGAAATGTATAAATCCATTTATTACAAATAATGAAATCATTCACGCATACACAATAGACTCATAAAAACATATTTTACATACTATACATTATAAAATTTATTCGATCATAGAATAAAATATTATCATAAAAATTCAAGTATATTATACTATATTATGGCTCATGGTAAGTAGCAACACAACTCAGTTTAAATGCGTAAAGTTCTGTTTTAGCGTGTGTATAAAGAATCAAGGAAGATTTATGTAATTAATTAATACTGCTATATGAGCTAAATATTTTTCTATATAGTTACACATCACGAAGATAGTACTGGGCCTACTAACTAATAATGACTAAAACTAGATAGAATTAGCACAACACATATAAGTATTAAAAAATTGGTACAAGAAGAGTAATGACAGATAATTAAGGTACCAACGCAGACTATACAGGCGCAGATGACTGTTAAAAACAGTTTACATTAACTAACACCACCACCATCAAACATCAATATTCCAACACACATACATATTACATATTACACAACAAAATCAAGATAAGTCAAAAATAAATAATGAATTTAGCATCGCAGACTTACAGTCGCAGATGAAAAGCCAATAGACATAAATAAAGTAACGTAAATAAAGAATTAAGAATTAAAGGACATGATTAACCTTAATAGCTATTAGAGAACATATGAAGAATACCAGTACTGTTGGGCTAGTACTGGTTTACAATAATTAGAAAAAGAAAAAAGAAAAAAAAACCAAAAAACAAAAAAGGGTAGAAACCAAGTTAGAAAACAGTACAGGCTAATCGAGGTAGGATCTACAAAGGATAAATAAAGATAAGAATAGGAAAACAAATTACACTTTACAGTATTAAAGAATCGGAAATAACACAGTGTTGAGTCTAGAACAGGTTATATATAGCTACATACGTAGACACCATTTTACATTATGTGAAAACAGGTTGAAAATGAGGTAAGGATTTTTACAAGTTATTGACAAAGTATGAGGAAAATATAACAATTTTTCAAAACGATTACACCAATAAATATTATTACAAAAAGTAGCAAACTAATAAGTTAAGATTTACCTCAATTAACCTACATTAAAAAAATAAAGCGACTGATATTTAGGAGACCGAAGCCGCCTAAATCGCGCGCCCATTAGTATGAGTATAAAGAACCAAGGAAGTTTTATGTAATTAATTATCAAGGCAATATTAAATAAATATATCTATATTGCAAACAAAGTAACTGAAGAATAAGTATTATTTGAAATATTATATATGTAGAATATTCGAAATAGTATATCCTATTTTTATTTAGACTGTAGACTCTGGTCATCTATATTATGTTGTTTTATGATGGTTCTTCATATGTGCCTCCAGAGAACGAGCCCTAGTAAACGTCTGGGGGCATGTACCTACCTACATATAATAGTACAAAAAGTAAAGAAGTTTAATCCGTTAGAAATGGACAATATATTATTATAATTATGGTCTGTGTAAAGACTTTATAATATATACAGTATTTAGAATTAGGATTATTAGAATATAATATATGCTGATGATTGAAAAGAATTGAGTATTTATACTTACTGTACATTTAATTCTTGGTCGGTTTTCATCATGAGTCTTCATGTGTTCTTTAAGGCTACTATTCTTAGATAATGTCTTGGAACATATCTATATATAGCGATACAATACAAGAAATATTATTCGGTAGAATAGAAGTATAATATTACTTTAATTATGCTTTATATGAGGTCTATATAATAATTGTATAATATTTATAAATGGTATTATTAGAATATAATATATTATAATGACTGAAAAAATAATTGAGTATTTATATTTACGGTGCATGTTGGTTTGTTGCTGTGAGTCTTCATGTGTGTGGATAAATTCTGTTGGCTTGAGCATACCTTGGAACACACCTATATATAGTAGTATATTATAAAAAGAAAAGGAGTAATCAGTAGAACGTGGATAAAATAATAATATTTTGATTATGCCTTGTATGGGGATTGCTAATATTTGTATATTATTTATAATTAAATTATTATGATAGTATATATTTTGATGATTGAAAAAATAAAATGGTTATTTAGACTTACTGAACAGGTATTTTTTAGTTCATCTTCTTTTCTTTTTATATGAGACTGGATATGTCTTTTTAACTTGTATGATGTAGGAAAGGTCTTGGTACAGAGCTATATATAATAATACAAGACGAGAAAATTTTTTATATTAAGACGGATAAAGATATATTATGGTTTTGTACGAAGACTTAATACTATATATATATATAGTATTTACGAATATATTACTACAACGTAGTATATTATAATGACTGTAAAAAAATAATTGACTAACTATACTGTTGTTATTCTTGTAAAAAACTCTCAGTCATACCTCGCAAATGAATTTTTTAAAATTCAAGTGAACTTTCATGATGTGAGCTTTCAGTAGACCTTCTCGTATAAAAGATTCTGTACAATCCTTATTGTATAATATAGAATTTATTAGAGTTGCATTATTCATAATTCATCAGTTTCATGAATACATAAATTATATGTAATATGTTAATTGCAATATGGTCATATGTAAATGAAAATTAATAAAATCATTAATAAACTTACTTCGTGTTCGCATTTCCATTTATGATTTGTAGAATGGGTAGCCTCATGTACTCGCATATAATCAGGTATTGTTGTTGAAAAACTACAACTTGTACAATGAAAAACTGGACGATTTGGGTCATGGCCTATCATATGGTTGTTGAGACTTTGTTTAGTAGATAGGACCGAAAAGCATGTCTATGGATACATTACAAAATAAATAGAACATGAGCATGAGTAAATATATGATTATAGATAAATGTAATTAATAATATAATACTTTATCAATTGTATATAAATTGAAATCAGGAAATTATATAATATATGAGCATGAGTAAATACATCATTATATATAAATGAATTTTCGATATTAAATATATAAGCATTATAAAATTGTAATGAACTGAATACTCACAGTACACATGATTCCATTCCTTACGACTGATGATGATGGGCATAAATAATTTACAGTCCGGATTCCATCAACATTTGAAATACTAGTAAAATCTTGTAGATGCTTCATATGATCTTCATAATTTCTGGATTGTAGTAAACAGTTTTTACACTTCTGTTCTTCAGGGTCTAAATAAAATGAAACATAAAAATAGAAACTATCTGTATAGTAATATGATGATGTGTAATTTGAACATATTTAAAATCATTATATTTTATAATGGATTCACACAAAATAAGTATGTAATATTATATATGAATGTTGTTTTTTACCCGTGTGTCCATAAGTATTTGGAGCTCGATCCCCTCTGGAAATTTCTTGATACATTAATTGTTGCGCAAAATTAGGATCACTCACGACTATAGGTTTTAATTCTGATTGAATGAATATGAGTTCATCTTTCATCCTTTTATCGACTGGCATAATTCCAAGAGGTACCTTATTGGCGTAACTTTCTACAGGTTTATATTCATTGTGTATGGATCTAAAAATGGATTTAAACCTATCAGATGAAATGGAAGGATGGAGACCGAGTAGAGCTCTTCCAAGATGCAGATGAACACATGAAATCTGTAGAAAAAATAAATACAAATACATAATACATATAATCATACATCATATATTTATCCGATGTTGTACATGTCATATTATAATTATTTTATAGTTTATAGTATTTAATAATATTATGATGAAGACAGAAAAATAATTATAATTATTAATTTTTTATTTGACGATGTACATTAATTAAATGAACGTACGTTTTTAAAAAGTAGGAAATCATCATGAGAGGGGCATTGATTTATTGTACTGACTCCAGATTTCCATTCATCCTCTGTCTCAACTCGGTAATGATGAAATTCCCGATATACACCATCTAACGCAACGGGAATTGCCTGTAAATAACTGTTCCTCATTTTGGCATCTGGTTCTTTAAGCCAGACGAGAATACCGTTTTCCATGCGGGTTCCTAATGATATTGTGGCATTCATAGAATAAAGTAATGCTAGCCAAGGTACAGAAAATCTGGATTTTATGGAGTGGAAATATCTTGGGCGGTCAGAAATATCTTTGAGAGGTATATTTGTCAGTGGATTGTGCTTAAAGAAGGCTTTCTATAATATGAATCACAAATGAAACAAAGAATAAATGCGCGTTAACAAACAGCTAATATTAAATAATAATAATTATTTAAGCACCTAATATGTATAATGTATAATATATGGTAGTAATTATTTTTGAAATTATTGTTACTGTAGAAATTGGCATAAAATAATCATTTACCACTTTAGTCTCATAATAATCAGTCAACGGCTGTTCTGGCTGCCAATGAAATTCAAAAGCAGAGTGGAGCTCAAGATCATCGAGTATTTGTTTGTTGTGAGCAGCCAGTTTAACTTGCACTTCTATGGGCTGTTCCTTTGTTTGATCCACCTATTAAAAACGAATCATACACACACATTTTAGTATTATCCATACATCTCATAATATATTATTATGAATCATACATCATTCATGTATTCATGTTTCATATATAAGCTATCATCATTTGTCTATGAAATCATTCTAAAATTAAAATCACAATATATTCATGTGACTTAATCATAAATGGTAGGAAAAAAAAGCAAATCGGTGGTGACTAAGATCATTCCCTTTTAAAGAGCTAAGAGGTTCTCGAAAATATTATGACTATGAGTATATTATATGAGAAAATCAACAGACTATAAACTACGTGCATTATTATATTATTGATGAATAAAATGTAGAATTATATTACAGTATTAAAAAACTTACACATGAGGCCACCATCTTATCCATTTTCATTTTCAGGTCAAGGTTGACACTCCTTGTTGAGGAGAAGACAGATGTTTTTGGTATAGGGGACATTGACTTTAATAATTTAGCTGCGAATGGTGTTTCTTCAAATGCTTTTTTCATTGCCATCAGTTTTTCTGTTCTACTCTTCTTCTCTGATGCATTATATTTCTTTTTGATATTACTTTCATCTATAGTAATAGTTGTATTTATAATTTCTGTATTGTTGTTGACATTATTATTATTATTTGCTTTCGAAACTTGAAAACAAATTTCACTTGTACTTGGATCCTCTGTATTCTCTGTGTAATATTGTTTCATTAAATCATCACAGTTTCCAGTAGTAGGAGCAGTCATATTATTATTTTGAGCATTAATTATTTGACTGATATTTGAACTTTTCTCTTCATATACTCTAGTTAAAACAATGCTTCCATCATTATTATTTACTGGATTATTATAATTGGTACCTGGGTTGTTAATGTCTGAAGTAATTCCAGTTAAATTTAATTCATTAGAAAATCCAGGATATGCACTTGTGCTTTCACCAATGTAATACGCAGGAAAAGCATGTTGAAATTCTGGTAGTTTTACGTTATTATTTATATTATTATAGCTGTTATTCGTGCTAATATTATTATTAACAACATCTAACATTTGCGGAGATGCACTTACATTATGTGTCCCAAAATCAGAGTTAGGAAGTTCACCTGTATTTAAGCATGAAGGGGAATAGGTAGTCACTGTAGGAGCATTAAATTCTGATGCTAAATTATTGTTATAATTATTATTATTAAATTCATTTGAGACTTGCTGTGTATAACTTGCATTTAGAGTTCCAGGTCCATTCATAGGACTTTGCATATTATATGAAGAATAAGGATAATTAGAAAAATTATAAGGGTTGTAGCTACCTGGAGAACTATTATTATTATAATGATTACCAGCTACTCCTACCATTTCTTGACTTGGTACTATATTATGCTGGTACATTTGTTGATGACTTGAACATTTAGGTTCTTCAATTGTTGTTTGATATGGAGAAGAAAATGATGAGCTTGTAGGGTCTTCATAAGATGATATATTATTATTATTTGCTCCAGTATTTGAAGCTGTACTTGTACAAGTACTTGTACATATTTGAGGATTTTCCGTATTTGTTGATAATGGATAGTAGTAATGATTATTATAGCTACTTTCACATCCACTTTCATTCACATTGTGTGAGTTGTTCATAATATTATTAGAATAACTTATAAACTGAAATGCATTCGAATCTTGAATAGCACTTTGTTGAGCATGAGCACCAAAAGCAGTTGGTGTGTATGTAGTATTATTATTATTATTTGTAGGCTGACAAATTCCGGGGTCAAAAGGTGAACTTTTATAGTTATTATATATATTATTATTACTACCGCTTGCACTTGGATATTGGGAGTAATGTTGTTGATAGATTGGATACGATGAACTTTCTCCATTGTGAGAGTATGTATAATCTTGTAGCATGTTGTTTGGACCTACTTTCTCTTGCGAAGAAACAGCGTTAGTGGCCTGTTGAGTCCTATTTGATGAAACATGATCTGATGGTGACAGTTTGTCATAATTATTGATGATGTTGTTTATCATAAAACTTGCTCCTTTTGATTCTTCGTTATTATTATACATTTTACATGTATAATATACTATTTATAATAGTGTTTTAGAAAAGTTCTGACTAACTGTTATATATGAACTTAAAAACACTGAGGAATTTATGCTTTATAATTAGATGTATGTGTGTAGTTAGATGACTTTGATCTTTGTTTTATACAAGTAATTTAATTACTTGTTTTGTGTATGTTCGCTGTATCTTTACAGTTACTTATGATTAATTAAAATATTAAAATTGGACTTAAAATTTTAGAGGTGGATCACTTAGGCAAGAAGTTTCAATTCTGAGTATTGAGAGAAGACCTAAAATGTATTTGTAAAAAAAAAACACCCAATTATTAACATGGATAATAATTATTGAAACAAAAACAAACTTTACACGGGGAGGTATATTTAATACGATATCATCTTAAATTTAAATAAACATAATTAGAATACTCAAGCATTACTTACATGAGAAGTCAAAGTCATTGATTCTTCACTGGCGAGTTGAGTGGAGATCATTCTATAACTAGAGAGAGAGAGAGTTGATTTAATCTGGGGTAATCTTCCTCTATTTTGAGGGCACAAAAAACCCCTACAATTTCATACACAAAATAAAAATCAAAAGGTTAATATTATTATTATTGTTATTATAATTATTATTAGCTCCTCCTTTAAATATTACATATCATATTATTATTATTATAGTACAAAATACTACTTAAGTAAGGTAAAAATGGGAAATAATAATAAAATAACTCTTACCTTTTTGTAAAAAAAAAAAAAAGAACGAGATGATTTTTACACAGTGACGATGCTGCTGATGATGATAATGATGATGATTTTAAAATTTGTGGTAGTAGTAGTAGTTGTAGTCTTCACCAATTGTGGTGGAAAAGATAGAGCCTACAATTCCATACACAAAATAAAAAATCAAAAGGTTAATAATATTATTATTATTATAATTAGCTCATCCTTTAAATATTATATTTAGAGAATAAGCTCAAAAAATGACCCCTTTTTTGTATATTATATTATATTATTATTATAGTACAAAAAAGCAATAAAATACTACTGAAGTAAGGTAACAACAGTCAAGAACACTCGTCAAGTTTTGCCTGATAATCGGCCAATTTTGGCTGATACAGAAATCGGCCAGAAATGGCTCGTATTAGCCAATTCTAGCTGATTTTACGAATATCAGCCAGAATTGGCTAATACAAGAAGTCAATATTAGCTGCTAATCAGCCAGTTTTAGCTGATTTGAACTTTGATACGCTCGACACGGGCATATGTATACCTTGACAGGTCTAATTTTTAGACAATAATTAAGTTTAGACAATTATCTAAATTTTCGCCGTGGCGTTTAAAAATCCGCCTTGGCGTTGTTGAGTTATTAATTTTTGAATAATTTATTAAAAATTGAAAATTCATTCGTCATTTTACATATCATACTTGTATAAATATAAATCACCGGCCTTTTTCTGTTTGTCTGTTGTAATAATATATGGGTATTTTTACTACGACATGAATTCAAACATGTATTTTTTGAATGACATAGGAATTTTAATAATAAACATGTAATATATAATTTTTCAATCGTAAAATTAAAATGACATCACGTGAAGTTAGTTTTTAACAAGATTTTCAATCTAAATTGCAGAAGGTTTCCAAAATAATTTGTTTTTAAAACGTTTTGATACATGTCGATTATTTTGTTCAAAAACCAGTTACAACAATTTTAGCATTGCAAAACCAACGTCCCAATCTGAGTTGTATTTTTACTTTTTAAACAACAGTATTTTAAACGGTTTCAAGTCGGTCAAAAAGTTTTCCATAACTCAGAAAATGCGTTGTTTGTGTACATATTTCTGAATATTAGAAAAAATAAGATAATTTTCAGATGTAAAAATTCTAGTTGCTACTTTTAAAATTCCCATATAGTCATAATCATACATGAATTTCAAAATGTTAATTTTACAAAAAACAATATTTGAAGTTCTATAGTTTGATAATATGAAAAATGTACCAGGGTCAGCTTGATTTTATTGTTCGTAAAATTTATGGTCATAATGGAAAAATTCGGTCGTTTTGACTCAAAATTTTAGTCAATTTCAGGTCTAATAAAATAAGTCATGCTATATTAATTATTAATTCTCTCCGTTTATAATTTTGAAAATATCAAAAATTTTAAAATTTATGGATGGTTTTCACTGTATAACTCTGTATGTTTTTGAAAACATAAAAATGTGACTCATATTATAACGCTATTGCAAATCCGTTTTTGAATCCGCTAATTTTTGATGTGCATCCGCAAAAATTAAAATGGTGTCCTTTATTATTTTTATTACGTATAATTTCACCCTAAAGCGTTTTATGTAAGCTTACAGAAACAAGTTAACTTAAACCGATAAAAATTTTATAAGGCCAAGATGTAGGGAAAATATTTCTAAAAAATCGATTCAACTTTTTTGATTTCATAACGTATTTTGTAGATGGGGAAAATAAAACCCCGTTTGTGAACGGGCCATTTGTATTCTTTGAATGATGCAAATATGTATTTACATGTATTTTATTTATCAGCCAAATTTGGCTGATATCAGCTATTTTTGGTTGATTGTACCAGCTAAAAGTGGCTGAATACCAGCCATTTCTGGCTCGTAAGTAGGAGCCAAAAATGGCCGATTATCAGCCAAAACTTGATGAGTGTTCTTGACTGAACAATGAGAAATAATAATAATGTACAAAAAAAACAACTCTTGCCTTTTGTAAAAAAAGAATGTAAAGACGCCTAGAAAAACATAATGAATCATTATAACGTAAAATTGTACACAGACAAAGTCGGGGTTTTTGTTTTTTGTTTTGGAAAAAAATTATATCGCTACATAAATAATGAAAACAAAAATTACTTGATGCTATGTATCATGGCGTGTATAAAAGCTATATTATATTATTATATATTTAATAAAAGCTCTAGGTTGTTGCTAAAAACCCTTTACTCTTAGTCATTAGAAACCATAATAATAATATTATAGGTTTTGCTGAAAAGTTTAATAATTACTAATGATAATTATAAGAGAAAAGAATGAGAAATTAGAAAAAAAAAATCAACTCTTACCTTTGTACGAAAATAAATACGATGATGATTTAACACACTTTATAAATTAATAGGGATTATTACTTATTATTTTGAAGATAATGATGATGATGATGGTTTAATAGGGTTTGATAATATTATTTCAATTACAGATCATCCTAAATGTAGGGCAACGTAAATATATAAATGTCTACCCATTAGCGGTATTCACTTACTGCAAGTCTAAACACGCACACGAGAATGAACAAAATGGAAGTTTGAAGTATATTATGTAAAAGTCCAAATTGTGAAGAAAAGTTATTATTATTGTCTAAATAGTTGTAGAAACTTAATATAATTATTTATTATTTTTTGGAGCGACGAATTTCTTCCACTGTGCTTTCCTATTGAGGAGCAATATGTTTTAAACTTAGAGTATATATAAATATAGAGACGAAATGTTAGTCTCCGCCTCAGAAAAATCTCCTAAACTGTCTTTCTTTGTT
>JAQGBH010007003.1:0-11650 GCA_034698265.1 Sminthurinus aureus
CCGTTCGGGCTCCAATGATAATTGCAGATTCTAATGCATTTAGAATGAGAGTCAAAAGGTACACTGCCCGTTAACAACATTAGTTTTCTCTTTGTGATTTTGTTACCCAATAGGGATAATGCAGAAACTTTAGAAACATTTTGGATATCTGGAAATTCATTTAATCAACGTTGGGATTGTGTCGTGTTCAATAATTGCATAAAATTGAGAAAATTATGTATTCAACTTTATATGAGCCCAAAAACTCATTTGTCCCTATTGCCCTCCACTATCACACATTTAAATGTTTCTGGATCAATAAAGAGAGATGAATTAGAACGACTCGTCTTGATTCTAGTCAACATCGTAGAGGCAGAGTTTACACACTTGGGCATAAATCAGGTATCTGACACCCCAGAAGATAGAGTAGATTTAGATCTCTTTAAAAGATTTATTCGACTGCCAAAACTTGCAAAAATTTCATATCTACATTGTGATTGGCTTGAGCACGAATGGGAAGACCTTGTAAATTGGTGCTCGTCAAACACAAACAGGGGAATTTTTTTTGAGCAGGTGAGATTTTGCAAATTATACGAAAACAATACTGTACATATAATACTGTACAACTAATATTGCATAATATGTTACATGTTACATGAATATTAATGGTTTTAGTTTTTATTTATTCTATGTTTTACTATAGTTATTCTATCCTATGCACGGTCAACCGATTCGCCACGGAATTACCGTTAGTGTCCTCCCAAATTTCGATCGAAGTCAAATCGAAATTGCTAATGGTACTGATGGAAATGATCTTGGAGGAATCCGTCGTTTGGCATCAGCAAGAGATGTTTGTCAGACGGTTTATTCAGCTTTAACATGTTGGTACTTATAATAAAATGACAAACGAACAAAAAACGGAGGGGAAACAAAAATATGAATGAGGGACGAGAGCAACAAAGAATTTTGAACGTCTTTGAACGTCTTCTAAAACAGGAAAGCAGATCCAAAAATACATAGTACAAAAAATTTCCACACATTTTATATAAGTTATATGGGATCTCGAAAATCTAGAGATTAGAATTTGTTATACAGTTCACGAATCTCAAATAAAGCTAATTTGGTTTGAAGTTCAATGATTACATTGATTGAATCAATATTGTGTGTTGTGTGTAGAGGCTCTTCAGTGTACTAATATATTAACTATGTATCATCTGTTATCTTTCTATTCTGATGAGTGTCGACGCAGTTGATTTTTCTAATCTGACAGTAGTGCTGAGAATATATTTTTTTGTACAATAGTATTTTAATAATATCTACTATATATACACTATAATATCAACTCACTGATAATCTCCAGTAACACAAGTATGGTGTGAAATTCCATATCGTCATAAAATAATCTATAGAATCTACAGTTATCACGTAATAAGAAAAAGACATTCTAAACACAAAATATACTTTTTTGGAAGTAGAATTTTGTTTTTCAAAGTTGTATAAAAACAAACTATACACAAAAAAATGAGGTTCAAATTATGTTGTACGACGGGATATTTTATGGATTATGAACATCGAAATTTTCACATGTAGTATTTTCAAGTTTAACACTTAATAATTATTAATCTTAATCATCTTATTAATCACATCAGCAGTTAACATGGAAGTTCTATACTCTGACAAATATTTTGCCATGCTTCGGGAAAATTGCTTTTAATCCAGTCTGCAAGTGGCTCAAATTCATCCAGTGACTTCAAGTATTTCACTAATCCATCCCAGTCATTTTGAGCAATGAGCCGTAGTATTTTTTGTACAATAGCAGGATCAATGACTATGTCTTGAATATTACAGGCATCAAAAAGCCAACATATTCCAAGAAATAAACTAGAAAAATGTTTTTCCAACCACACCAGGGCCAACTATTTCTTGTAATAAATAATACATGTATTATTTATACATTTTTAGATTAAAAAATGAAATATTATAAACATATCATACATAATTACTTCCAAATATGTATTGTCAACGATCATTATTGATAAAATTTTTCCTTTTGACTTGTGTACCTGTGTCTCTGGTAGTGTATCCAAGTAACCTAACAAACCCTGAATGTCTTGATTTTGAATGTACTTGAGAACATTACTCCATATTTCAGAAAAAATTGCTGTTTTTTCTAGTTCATGAATCACTTGAATCAATCCGCCGGTATTGATCTTAATGGAGCTTCCTATACAATTTCACATTGGAAAAGTTATGATAAAATAACTGTGGAGTATTATATTATGTGCACCATCATTTTCAAATTTGGAAAACTACATAATTTATTTTACACATGCCAATATTATACACAAAAGTAGAAAACGTACCCTGATGAACTGGAATAACAGCCGATAAAGTTCCAGATATCAAAACAGTTAGACAAATAACACAAACAATAGTACTCCTCATTTTGTCAAAGTACATAATAAGTTTTAAAAAGGGTTAAAAGCAAAAACTATGAAGCACAGGCGACTTAACAGACGCTAATGTGGACTAATTGAATTGAATTTTTTATACATTATGTTGTATATTTTGAAGTTTACTAATTAATTAAAGCAACACCACTTGACTTGTGTGTGAATGTATTTCAGTTTGTCAACTACATCCGCTTTCTGTGCATTATCTAATCTATCACTCGGTAGATTATGCCTAACTGTAGTATTTATTTATTTATTCATTTATCATATTGGATTATTTTTTGGAGAAGTGTCCACGTAAAAGTGTTCATTATCCATTCACCATTCATAAGAAGCACTTTCAAAATAATGTTAATTATTGTACATTGTACTATCACTTGCATGCAACACATTTACACAATATAATATTCTTTGAATATTTCCATACTGTCACTGGAAGTACAAAATTCTATATTTTTACCTAATACATGATATTTTTGATATTATTATAATTTTCAGAATGGAAAGATTGAGCATTTTTAATAAACAACCAGAGAGATACTTCAAAGCTTCGCTTTTTCCTCAGATATTATAATCAGATAGTAATTTATTTATTAATTGTTTTGGCAGACAACAAGGCAAGGTCCAATATACAATATATACTATCCTAACTGCTAACATCTATAACCTTAAATATGTATGTTCTAAGTTTGACGTTTTACTACTACTACGGCAAAATGATGTACAACATCTTTAGAAACGAATCTTAATAACAGCAATGATAATATATTACATATACTACAGTATTATTATCAATATTTTATATTTTCATTGATTTTGTAAACTCATGTCTTTATTTTTTTTAGAAACATGACGTTTTTGTAATTACTTCAGAATTATGCAAAATTCATCACAGTAATCTGTAATACTTTGTAGTACTGAATGGATTGGATTTGTAATGTTGAGAAAAACAATTCTACAATATTATTTTATACAAATATTTTATAAAATTATAGCACAACGTACAAATCGACAAAATACTAATTATTTGTAAAGACTACACAACCAATGTACATAATATAATGTCCATTTTTGAAACATTACAGATTACATAATAATGAAAGAGATAATAGCTATAAAATAATTTATTACATATAATATAACAACTACTTGTATTCATACCTTGCTGAAGGTATAGTGCATCAGTCATTTGTCTAATATATAACAGATTATAACATGTAATAATAAAAAGAATAGATAATATATTTTATATTTTAAATCTTCTATACTAAAATCTATATAATATTGTACATTAAAAAATAAATCTCATTCTTAATACTTAACAAATGAAAGTAGACGTAATATTATTACTTAATATTAAGATTGTACAGTCAATATTGTTGAAACTGAACAATTTTTCAGTTTTTCCGTGAAAAGAAATACAAGATATTTAGAACTCATATCTACTCCACTTATCCTTTGTATTGGTATTGTAAATTGATTTAAGCTATCATTGATAACATGTTGTATATACTAATAATTAATAATTAGTAACTAATTCATTTTATGCTTTAGGTTATTAAGATTATTTAGCACGATCCAATACTGCATGATTACAGTTAGTAAAGCATACTAGAAAATATTCTGTATTCTATATACACATACTCGTAACAAGAATTATTGATAATGGAGTATACCTACCTTTGAAAAACTGGGTAGTAGCATCATTTCAATTCCACAAACTGTCCAACTTGTCAAAAACTGGAGCACATGACTTTTCATATTGTAAGTTAAATAACCAATGAATGGCGTATGCACATAATACTGCTTCATAAAAAGTACTTGTTTCCAAAAATTTAGATCCTTCACAAAAAATGCTGATTTTGACATCTGATAGTAAATGACCTTTGAGGTCAATCGTCGGTGTTCCAAATTGATGAAAAAAAGGTTGCTAAAACAAAAGAAAGGACACAAGACATACAAGTTATAACAAGTACTAAAAAGATCATGTTTAAAATATCAAGAGGCATGTATGATATATTATTATGAAGATGTTCACACAATAAATTTGAATTTCAGTATCATATTATGAGTACGATATAATGCAGAGTTGTCAAGATTCCGATGTAACATATTATGTTCAACGAGAATTACAATAATTATGCTATACTTTGAATTTTACGGATAATGTAACGAAATCAAAATAACGAAAAAAGTAATCAAATCAAATCAAATCAAAGGTAGTAAAAAAAAGTTCAAACATACTTCATGTACTTCGCGAATTTTGAATAGTTTTCCGTCGAGATTAGTCTTATTTGATTCCATAAAGAGGAAAGCGAAAGTCATCACATCAAGGAGTAAATCTTTGTTGTTATTTTGAAGATCCACTTCATTAATTTTTGGTAGGATAGAACTACAGTCAAACCCTTCGCCTCGAAATTTCAAGTATGTTTGTTCTAACACTGTTTTTAGTTTCATCTCGAGTAGCCGGAAATTAATATTCTTTCTTTGAACTCTATCAAACTCAGATTTGAGCTAAAAAACATAAAAAATAAACATATATATATATATATGATTACTGATTTAAGTCTTCTAAATACAATCGACATAAAATGTACTTTGTAATTAGTATTTTATATATTAGAGACAATGAAAAATGTGGAATATATTGTATAATATTATTATGAAAACGAAAAAAATACACCAACTTACAATTTTTGAGTTCTTTAAGGCAGGGAAAATTTTCAAGCAGTTCGAAATAGTAATGCCAAATGTATCAATTTCTGTTTTTCGGTATCTAAACGTTGCGTCCATTTTTTTGTCAATTAAGGCTAAATCTGGATTATCCTTTATCATTTCATTCATCATAAATTCAATATCTTTGAGAACTTTAACGGATTTAAAACGATTTTTAGGATTCAATACGAGATTGAAATTATTATTTGTACTGTTATTTGATTCAAAATTCAATGGCGATGATTCCTTGTCATGATGCTCTTTATCAAAATATTGTAATTGCACATTATTCAAAAATTCAACCTGCTCAGTTTTATTATTTTCATCAGTTTTATCTAGTTTTGGTTTCTTGTTAGCACAAACTATTGCGACTGCAGAGTTTGAATCAGAATGTGGTCGTCGACAAGAATTTGCAGTTGTTGTTAATTCATTAGTATTAGACTCTTCTTTACTCGTAATACTTAACATAGGTTCCTCTGTTAATGAATTTTCTTCAAAGACATCAACTCCTGAAGCAGGCACTATATCTTATTCAAATAACATAATAATATTATATAATTATTATAATAATATGGTTTCAAATTTCAATCAAGAAAGAAAAAGCGTGTCAATCTAGAAGTAGTACAGAGAAACCTAACAGCACTAATAATAGATTCAAAATATATATATATATGTAAGATTTTGTAGTCCTAATATATTTGTGACTTACCACTAGCAGTTGTGTGACTCAGTTTTGGTACTGGAATTATTGCCAGACTATTATTATTATTACTATGATTTACTTCAATTTGTTTCTCCTGAGTTTTAAGTGATAATCTTTTCTGATTATATTTGAGGTTTTGTAGATTTTGTTTAGGTGAGTCTGATTCAGAAGAATTGGAATTATTAAATAAAGATGATGATGATGACAAATACGATGACTTCAACAAAAAAGAAGACTTGGAGGATTCAGTATTACTATCCATAATATTTTCACAATTAGTCTGTCTTTTTCAAAAATCCTATTAATATTTAACAAAAAACAATATAAAACATAAAGCATCATTTATGTATACACCGTCATTTGTATCTTTTTACGGCTACAAAAATGACAGACAAAAGTCCGCAATTAAATGACTGTGTGTACATATGAACAAACAAAACTGAATTATTTGATTACATATATGTATAGTACTACAATAATTATAAAATGAACATAGTATACAAAATACCTTTTGTTTTGGGTCCAAATTTATTCTTAATTAAGTTCCACTATAATAGTATTCGTCAAAAGTAACGAGAAACTGAGTCACACTAATCCCTACAAAAAATTAACGACAAATAATATTATTTAAAATCTTCACAGGTGGTTTACGTAATCCTGTAAATAAGACGTTATGTATGTGTTATAGGTTATAGTCAACAAAATGATTTTGTCTTTTGTCACAAAATCCAATGACTCGATAATTAAAAATACAAAAGTGAAACCTAAAATGAAGTCTGTTATGCCGTATAACTTATAACTTATGCGAATTTTAAAATAATTGAAATTCCAATTTTTATTTACAAACGATTGTGAATTCGTAGAGGAGGAGAAAACATTTTCAGTACAAAAATATATTCAGTAGAGATACGAGATACTATCGCATAGTTTACAGTTTACACTAGAGAGAGACTGTGGAGACGCGAACATGTGCATGTACTAATGTAATAATATTATCATGTTATACACAAGTATAATATTATACATACAACATATACTTATTTATCAATTGTATATTGTATAATATCATTGTTAAATGTTTTAAAAACGTTTATATTTAAAAATAATCAGTAAAAAAATTAAAGACCGAGAGAGAGAGAGTCCGAGAAAAAAATGCATGCGTGTGTGTGTAGATTTTTGGACAAGACGCTATACTTGGGCATCTGTCTAATCTTTCAAATCTTTTGAAAATTTGTGAATTTAGATTAGGTTTAGAATGCTTCAAACAGTTAACCTTTTACAACAGCTAATTACAAATTAACAGGTAGCATATAGTATTAGTAGGTCAAAGTGAGTTTGTATATTTCCATCTGCTTATTCTTTAGCAGTTAATTTAAAGAAAAGTAAATAAGATGGAAGTATTGATTGACAGAATAGTTAAATTGGAAAACGATATGTTCCAATGGAAAGCAAAATGCGATTCTATCGCCAATTACTTGCTGGACGAATTCGGTATGTCACATTATGTATACAAGATTATTATGTTATTCTATTATATTATTATGATTACATTTTATTCATGTCAACTTTTGTTTCTGCTTTTATTCTAAAATATATTATGCTATACGCTTAAATAACGTTTTTATTCGAACATGTGGATACACGATTTACATATATATTTATATAATATTATGTCGTTCTATTTTGTTTTCTCTTTTGTTTATATAAAGGATTTGATATTGAAACTAAATATAAGAATGGTGAAAAATCATCTGAACTACCTAAAATATCTCACATTACATTTAGTACTGGTAATGAGAAAATTGATCTTTCCAAATTAAGAGGACTTTGTATAAAAAAGTCAGAAACTAGCGTTAATGACATTCAAAATAAAATATTCTCGCTACCCTCATCAACGGAAGTAATTGAAATTGTAAAATCTACTCGTCCTCATGTAATTTCATCATCTGCTTATCCTGATTTAATTGTGGAGGAAGTTGATGAAGATGCAAATGTACTTGAAGATGTAAAAACGAATAATAATGATACTACTGAAAGTCATCATCACATACAAGATGTAGACTATGCTCAAGTTGAAGATGTTATTATTGACGATGATGATGATGATGATAGTGCATTCCCACTCAGTATTTATGGTAATATTTTGTGTTATAAATTATAATACATTATAGTATTTCATGTTTTAAAGAGACAAAGTAATAATTATAATGTAAATAATATTCATAGCTGTAAGTCAATAAAACTACATTTCTAGTTTATATTATTTAAATATTTGTCCTTTTTCTTTTAAACATATATTATAGACTTGGAAGGTGATGAAGATCTAAAACTGGATGGGGATGAGGACACAACAAACAAAAAACATGAAGAACTTGATAGTAACAGTGCTAATGATGAGAGTAAGCGTAACAGTCATTCCTATTTCACAAAATTTTATAATTGCAATGTTTTTATAGTTTATAATAATAATATTTGGGTGCTCTTTTCATTCTCTATGCAATATATATTATAGGTTCTTCTATTTTACCTGCTTTCATGTTATGTATGTATTTCACACTACACTCTTTTTTTATTATTTCCTCTACTTTTTTTTTTTTTTTACTATAAACAAACTTTCGAGTAAAAATCTTAGTTATTATTAATATACAATAATACATAAATTACGAGTTATTAAAAATATAGAAACATTACTTACTACTTGTAATGCAAAATACATTGTATGTACATAAAATATAGTATGGTAAATGATAAAATGTTTCAATTGTAATAAATTTTCAGATGATAGTGAAATGTATGAAAATAATAGTATTAATGCTCAAGATGCTGAAGGACAAGAAGAAGTGGAATTTTCGTATACGTCAATCGGATCACAAAATGAGTCTCAATTTTACGAAACTGAAGAAATAGACACAGTACAAAATAATAATACTAGTACAGACAGTTCAAAAAAAAGAGGACGAGTAGGGAAAAGTTTAATAGGTATACTTATTTTTTTTAAAAACAAATCAAATTTGTTTTGTTTTATAAGTTTTGACTGCATGGCTTGTTTATACAGGATATGACATGAATCCATGTATGTAATATGAATCTATCAACCAAAATAATTATTAATTAAGTTTCTACCTCATGTGTATTGTGCTTAATATGAATAATTACAGTCAAAGTATCGGAGCCTGGAGAAGCTTTAAAGTTCCAATGTACGGAATGCACCCGAACTTTTAGTGATAGGGGAAATGGTTCGTTTTGTAACTCATTCATCATACAATAGACTTGATCCACGATTTCTGTCTAGAGTGTTTTATTGCAACATGTTATTTATAAATATAAACTATTTGTTAATTTCTAGGTCATAGACATGTTCGTCGTATCCATCCAGGTAAATGTCCAAAAAAAATGTTTTGTGAAATATTGAAGATTAAATACTCACATTACTATTTCTTCTTATTATTATAATTATTATTATCATGGTTTAATTAGTAATTTCTCATTATTATTTTTTACTTCCATCACGTTGTTACAATAGGAAAGAGTGTTTCTCAGATATTGGCTGCTGAAAGGGAAGCTAATGATGACTTACCTCCTGTCTTAGAACCTGAAGGCGAAATACAATCAATTCCAGTTAAATTAGAAAATCCAAAACTTGGTCGATTAACTCATGATCAAAGAAAAGCAGCAAGTAAATTAATTCGTCGTGTGGGTTCCAAGTGGGAGTGTAAAAGGTGTCAAAGAACTTTTTCTGTATCCTGTAATGCTAGAAGACATGCACGAGTTATGCATTTTGGTGAAAGATTGTACTCATGTACAAACTGTTGCAAGCTTTTCTCGTCAAAAACTGACGGAGTGATTCATGAAAAGATATGCAGAAATAAAATAAACAGTAAGTACTACTTATTATTATTATTAGTATTATTATTATTACTTACTTATGTATTGTTATGTATCTAATATCATTGCCAAGTGTAATGGCTGTAATAGCATTTCCAAAATAAGTTCAATGTATATTATAGGTACACAAACTTATATTGTGTATTATATATTATTATATTATATAATATTATAAGTATTTCATTTACTCTTGTTATGTGCAGAAATACGGGAAGAAGAAAAGAAGCGTGGATTACAACTGGAACAACTGAAACTTGAAGAAATAGTGGATGAGAAAAATGATGAGTGTAGTTTTCAAGTTATTGCAGTAGAAGGTGATTTAATGGATGATGAGGATGAACTAATGAAAGGGCCAGCACAAAGGTCTCCAGTCAGTTTAGAATCGATAGCTAATCGAAAACGGGATGGTAAACTGGTGTGTAAGTTATGTCAGAATGTGGGTGTTACAAGTCAGTTTGAGAACTCTACGTTATTTAGTCATCATGCTTTTTATGCACACAAAAAACGAGTTTTTGAACATAAACGTTCTTCTGGTGGTTCAGTTTGTCCAAAATGTTCTCGTAATTTCGGAAATGAGACAAATATGCAAGCTCATTATTTAGCTTGTATGAAAAGAGCTAAACCCGTAGCAGAAACAACAAGTAAGTTTATTTTTTTTTGTTTTTTCAAGACTATTTTATGTTTATAATATTAAAAGACCAACCGAACATGTTTTTTCTATATTAATAGATGTAGAATGTAGAACAAGATTTTAAAATTTTGCCATCTCCCTCATAAAAAAATGTCATTGTGTTCGATGAGAATCTAATGATATCTAATGGTACACTTTAGTGAGATTTTAATACGACTTCGGTCGAAAATCTCATTGAATTCCATCAAAATTCAATGAGAATCTAATCCATTTCCATGGAAATCTCACTAAAAATATTTAATTTCATATATAGTGAGATTTTAATGGAAATCGATTAGATTCTCATTGAATTTTGATGGAATTCAATGAGATTTTCGACTGAAGTCGTATTAAAATCTCATTAGACAGCATAATAATATTTTTTTCTGAGGGCTATTACTAATAAATGAATATTTTATTTTTGTCCATAACAAAAGGAACGGCTCTTTTGGCAACATCTTCTACATCGAAGCTTGTACCAAGAAAATTGAAGAAAACTTACTCTTTAAAAGGAAAAAATGATCATGTGCTAAGTCAAGGAATGATTCATAAAATTGAAGGAGAGAAGCCTTATTTTCAATGTCGAATTTGCCGTGGAACGTATGAGAATCTACAATCCGCCTTCACTCATGCGAAGCGGATGCACTTGACTATGAAACCACATAGGTATACAAACCTAAATGATTTAAAATTTACATTAAAGCGCTTAATATATTATTATGTAATATTAAATATTAAATCATCCCGATTCATTAAATAACGGTATGTAGATTTTTAATTTTTACAACGAAACATGGATTCTTCAAATTTAATTTAATTGTTTCAAAAAATCATGCATGCATGCATTTACATTTTTTACATGTGTACAAATGAATTTATACTTATGTTGAATTTTACAGGTGTAAAAATTGTCCAAAGAGTTATTTCAATAAAAAGGATTTTCTAAAACATCAAGTAAGTTTTTGTTTTTTGCGTGTATGGAATTTCTTACGTAACATCATAACCTAGTTCGGAGCAGATAATCGAAGATTTTGTACTCTGACAGAGCAGAAATTTTTCTGCTCCTTGTAAAATAATTTTTATGTATTCCCTATTAATTTTCGTTTAATTTAACAAAAATTCCCCTCTAAATAATGTATAAGTTAGTAAGCAACAGTGAGAATTATTAATACTTGTTACTCACATGCACGATATGTCTCATGCGACGAGTATCGAGTATGTAATTCGCATGTATTGTAATTCTGC
>JAQGBH010007004.1:0-11650 GCA_034698265.1 Sminthurinus aureus
TTTTTTCTCGTGCAAGTCGTTTGAAATTTCAAGGATATATTTACGGAACCAAAATTTACTTTTTGAACACGCCAATAGAAAGTGCCCAAATTTTGAGAAACATTTCTAAGGTTTTAGTACAAGAGTTAGAAAACATTTGACAGGCCTACTCAAAATTTGAATTGTTTCATGTTCACTTTGCCCCAGCCATGAATTTTTTTTGAGAACTCACTCTCTGAGAACGAGGAACGAAGTTTCAAACACAAAAAAAAAATTTCGAATTGCCAAGTTGTTTGTTGATTTTAAATATATACTTAAAAGTTAAAAGTAAAGCGTGTTAAACTTTAATAGGACTGTATTGTTTAATTAAAAGTGTAAAAACTTGATTAGAGTGGAAATGTGTGGACTTTTGTGTGGTTCTAGTTAACTCTCTCATCAAATATCAAATCACATGTATACGCTTCTATTACAAAAATGGAAAAGTACGTAAAAAATACTTGGGTAAAAACACAGCGAAAAATATGAGGATAATTATTTGACCACTTTAATTTGATTCTACATATTATATTATACATTTTATACGAGGTTATCAATTATTAAGATGTTTAATTTCGGTTTGATTTCACTTCAATTGTATATTATAGCCTTTCATTCCACTTTTAATAAAGTGCTTATCGTGTTTATTCCATTGTGGTTCATGAATTATGAATTATGATTTATGAATCAATGAGGACAGAAGATTGTAAAAAATTCAGGAACTTTGCTGATCTTTTATTAATCGACATTTGATATTTAATAATTGTTGTTAAAATTATGTAGTATTATGTCCATTTGGACATGTTTAAATCCATATAGAGGATTTTCTCAACATTTAACATTTTACTCTGAAACCTGAAACGTCATAAATCAAAAAATATTAATTGTGTTTAAAATTCAGCGACCCATTGCATTGTTGTATAGCTGTTTCGGTTTTATTTTAACAATATTATGTAAAAAAGATAAATAGATTTGCTATAGTTTTGTTATTTTACATTTTGACTAGTATCTGTAGTGTGTGAAATCTTTATTGAAGTTGGAAATGTTTACCTGTTTTATATTTTATATTGAACTTTTGGAATATAAAAGTTTGTTATTTTCTAGCATAAATGACATAAAATCTAATCACTTGTTTTATTTGTTTGTTCTTTTTGTTACAGAATACATCATGTAAACTTTTCATCGCATCTCATCTCATCTCTCATTTTTCGGCTGAGGGGAAAAGTTGGTCAATGACTTGCCCTTACTGGAATAATAAATAATAATTAACTAATATTCGTATCGGACTCGAATAATAATTAAAAGAAAAAATATAAAAACAAAAATTGTAGTTGTGAAAGTGCAATAGTTTGTTCTTTGTATTTTTAGTTGTCAAGAACTGTAATATTATTGCCTGTTGTTCATCTCTTGTGTGTGTTTTGTGCAAAAAAGGAACACCACGAAAGAATATTTGTATACAAACGATAATCGGAAATTAGAAAAGTGATAAAAGTATTACTATAAAAATACAATAAATACAGAAGTTTATAGTCTCTCTGTCTGTATTCCGTAATTTACAATAATAATACGTACTATTATTCTTTTTGTAGTTGTGCATAAATAATAATTGTCTGTTTCACTGAGAACTGCAAGTATTATTATTAATAATATTTACATATTTATGTTTAGTTAATATCATTATTTAGTGAGAGAGGAAAAAAAAATACTTAATTTATCTCTACTTAAAAATCTAAAACAGTCTGTCTAATTACAAATTATTTTATTTCTAACCTCGTTGATAACCAAAAATAATATGTAAACAAGAAGCATAATTTTTATTTTTACTACTATACAGCAAATCGTACGACGACCCGTTACTGCATTTAAAAACTATCTGTATAAATACGTAGCAAATTGTACTTAATAATAAATAATAATATATTATATAATATTAATCATACATCGTATAAGTATTATAAAATAACAATAGAATATAGCAATAATTATTGTTCTACTTCTAAAAATCAGCAGAAGACGAAGCAAAAACAACAGAAGACTGTCAAAAAAACAAGATTGAGAATAATACGGCAAAATAATTTGTGCATCAAAAAGATTTTGTTTTTATTTACTTTTGCTCTACAACACGTTTCTGTTTTGTTGTCCACAATTGTAATCATGTCGAGAGCAAGCAGAGAGTCGATAAATTCAATTTGGCAATTATATTCCTCCCAATAATTTTGGTTAACGGTATGATTCATGATTAAATGTTTGCTCATAATTTTTATTCGTTTTTATTAATACACATAATTTACACTCGTATTGATATTTAAGTAACAGTTTATAATTTCCAATTGTACATCATGTACTATCGTTTGTATTTTTATACTTAATTATTATTCAATTTGTATAATAATAATAGTTTTTTTTTGTAATTGGTTTAGACGGATCCAAATGCAGATATTGTATTGGCACCTGACTCGTCCCACTTTGAGCTCAAGAAGCTCGCCTCCGCTTTTAGAGCGTGTTCCAACAACTACAACAACAAATAATTTATCATCTAATATTCTATTTAGTCAGTCACAACAATCATCGCAACAACAACAACCACAACTATCCAACAATAATAATAATAATTTTAGTCCAGGTGGTCAAAACAATATAAGAAGAGAAACTTCTACTTCAACTGATTTTAACTTTAATTCTCCGAAACAGGACGAAAAAGTAGAAGGAAACGAGACAATTATTATTAAAGAAGAGGCAGATATTACGTCAATAAATCTAAAAAAAGAAAAAGAAGAACAAGAACAAGAGTCCACGGAAGTTATACATGAAGCGGATGAAATGGCTAGTAATAATTTTATTAACATTGTGGACGTCGTTCCCAGTGACTTTGATGATTTTGATGAAATAATGAATTCATTACCTATCCAAACTACAAATAGTATCAATAATAATAATAATAATAATATTGGAACAATTCAAATATCTAATATTGGTACAAATACTACTACAGCTAATAATAATAATACAGCTACATCTCTGGATACAGTACATTTTGATGGTACGGAGTTGGATGGAGTGAGTTTAGAAGATGTACAAACATTTTTCCTCATCAATAATAATAATCTTCATCAAACAACAACAACAGATGGATTAATAAATACTAATAACAATAATATGAATAATATTCATATTTTAAATGGTGGAATTCATAGTCAACTAAATAATACTAATAATAATTATCATCACCACAATAATATAATTACTACTTCAACCAGCACTACTACTAATAATAATAATAATAATATAATACCTAGTAATACCAATAACTCGAATAATAGTAGGCATACTTATAATAATACCATTATGGATATGGAAGTTGACTATCAATCAAGTATTCGTGATCCTATTGTCATTTATGGTCAGGGTAGCCAAGATCCAGGTGGTGGAGGAGAAAATAATAATAACAATAATGATCATCGACAAAGTGGAAATGGAAAGAAAAATAGTCGGAAGAGAAAAATTCCAAGAGCAGATGAAACTGAATTTAATGAAGATGATGCTTCCTCCTCCTGTTCGTCCTCATCCTCAAGTTCTAGTAGTAGTAGTGACTATAGCTCAAGTACAGTTAGTGAAACAAGTAGTAGTCGTCGTCATCTACAACAACAACATGTTAATCGTCCAAATCAAAGTCAAAGTCAGGTTAACAATAACGGTGTTAGTGGTGAATTTGTAGAAGATCCAAATTCCATTTCATATCAATTACGACTGAGAGAAGCAAAATTAGGACTTTGTACTAATCGTCCAGTTCTTAGTGATGGTAGCCAACCCATCCTCATCGTCAATTTATATGAGGAGAAAACAGGCTATTCATACTGTGTCTATGTTCCTGGACAAGGAATCCTCCCTGCAAGTCATTTAATCCCATATTGTGAACGATATCTATTAGACTGTCTGGTAAGTAAAATTATCTTTTTCAAGTTAAAAATTGAGCATGTAATATTTATTTAAAACTTCATCTCATATTTGTATATACAAGATTATCAATTATGATGATAACAATCAACATTCTCTTCCTTTTTTTTTTAAATTTTAGGACAATCAAATATTTCCCTCAAAACTAGTTGCAAAATATGAAGAAAAGGATGGAGTTCAATTGAGTAAAAATGGGAATCAAGTTATTACAGAAGTGAGAGACTATCGTCGTTTTGCTCGGGACTCATCGACAGAAGTAAATGATACGCAATTTAGTAATAGTCCGGTGATTAAACAAGTCATTTTGACTCAAACTACTCAAAGTGTTCTATCTGATGTTGATTTGATAATTAAAAAGAGCATGTCAGATCATTTAGGATGGACTCGGAAGAAAACACTTAATATTGACAATAAAAATACTAATATAACTAATCCAGCAAATAATAGAGATAGAAAGAAAGGAATAGCAGCAACAAACCAAAATAATAAAAATACAAGTAGTAGTAAATCCAAATCCAAAGTATTCAATTCAAACTCAAGAGTGAATCATAATAATAATTATAGTACTAGTAATGGTAGTAGTAGTAATGGTGGAAAAAATGAAAATAATTTGAGTCGGGACTCAAATGAGGCGAATAGAGATATGACTAAGGATTTCCTTCCTCCATTAACATACAATCAAAGGATGGAGATTGAGAAGAAAGTTGTCAATGCAACGGCTGGTCCACTTTGTTTAGATCCAAATCCAATTGTTGGATACATCACCAATCGTACTCAATTTGCAAAATATCGATGGAACACCAAGGAAATTAAAAGTCGATCCAAAGTCTGGAATAATACTAGTTGTCCTACTAAAGAAGAGCTTGAATATGAAGATAATATTGAAGAAATTGAAGAAGAGGATTTTGAGGATGAAGAACAAGAACTTGATTGTGAAAATGATGAAAATATTGCTAGCACTTTACCTACTACTACTAATAGTAAAAGTCGAAATAATAATAACAATAACAACAATAATAATAGTAGTAGCAGTAATGCTAATGATGTTGTAACTATTAAAAGTGAAGATGGGTCAACTTCAAGTGCAAGTGTTTTGAGTAAAATTAATAATAATAATAATAATAATGGTGTTAGTAGTAGGAAAAAGTCAAAGACTTCTGCTTTTGCAAATAGTTTACAAAAGGGACGAACCAATTTCCTCCCCTTTTTCGATTTTGTCATGGATGGTCGTTCTAAATTGAAAAAAGCATTGGAAAAAGGAGAAAAACAGGAAGATCTCTTTAAATTACCTCCTGTTGTAAGTATATTTATTATTTATTGCTTATTGTAATGATTATGTTATATAAAAATTATTATCATAATGGATTAAAGTTTCCTAATATTTATGTTTATACGACCAATAAAAAATTATTATTGAAAATGTATAATATATATTACGTGATTTTAATTTTTTTTTGTATTTTTTATAAATAGTTTTCATATCGAGAACCAAATGCAGAAACTCAGATAAATCGTGAGGACATTGCAAAATTGTGTGAACCTCCTCAACCCGCTATTTTGAGAGGGATTCCGATTGAGAATTCTGTCAAGAAGATTGAAGAATATGTATTAGAAACGGAGAGGAGAAAAAGACCACATACGACCAAACTCTCAATTTATCAAAGGAATAATGTGGAATGTTATTTTGGTGAATTGGAAATGGAATCTTTTGCTGATCCTGTTACTATAAACATTCCTAAAATAACTCCAGGAGGAACGAATGCCTCACAACAAACACATCCACAAAACATCACCGTCAACATGAATCCACTTCCAAGTACAAAATGTCAATTTGAACTAGGATGTTCAGCTGCTGTTACTCTCTACGTCCAACAAGTAAACCATATAAATTACTTTTTCACAGAAATAGTAAAATAATTATTATTATTACAATCTCAAAATTAAAGTTATTTTCTTGCCTTAAAAATTTAGAATTATAATAACAATGAACAATATAACTATTAATTTTCTATTTCTTTTTTTCTCTTTACAGTTTTCAGACATATTCACAGAAGATGGTCGACGTCCATGTAAAATTACGTATCAAAAAGTTGGTCAACCTCCAAGAATTATTTGTACTCCGAGTTATAAAACGAGTTCATTGAATAATCCAGCAAATAATGTTGTTTCTGCTGCAACTGCTTCATCTCTCATCAAATCATCTCTAGCAGCAGCAGCTGCTGCGAATAGTAATAGTAACAACAACAGTAATAATAGTAGTACGATAACTGCTAATACCAACTCCACATCCAACATTCAGACTAATCAACAGCCCATATTGTCAAATTCTACTTCAAATGCACCTGCTAATAATAATAATAATACAAGTGGATCCACAACACCAGTTCAAAATGCATTTCCATCACCTAAAATACAAATTCAACCTGCTCCCATTGCCATAAAAAATACTGTTCAACGACAACAACAACAACAAAATCAAATTCAGTCTCGAGTTCAAGCTCAAAATCCAAACCAACAACAACAGATTGGTCATGTTTTAAAAAGTGGAACTACAACTCTTGTTGTTTCATCACCAAATCAACAACAGCAACAACAAACTATTGAAGTTACGACAATTAATACAAATAATATTAATGCTATTACTACTACAGCTGCAAATAGTACCGTCACAAATAGCACTGTAAATGTTAGTCCATCTCCAACAACAACTCCAATTGTTGGACGTTCCATCCAAATCGTTCACCCTCAACCAAGAGCTCAACCTATACAAAAAATAAACCAAGTCACTTCACAACAACAACAACAACAACAACAACAAATTGTCGTTTCTGCTTCAAATTCTGCAACAAGTACGTTTATTATTATTTTTTTATTTTTTTTTAAACTTTAAAAAGATGATTCAGTAATAGTAAATAATAAATTATTAGTCCTATGAAATTTCATTATCTATTTTCAATTTTTAAAGGTCTATAATACAATGTTTGTTTATTTTTATTTTTAAATTAGTTACAGCTCCTCAAGTTCAAATTCAACAAGCACATCCTCAACAAATATCTCAAATTTATACTGTGAGTACTGGTACTCAAAATTCCATTAGTTCAATTCAAGGAGGTCAACAGCCAATTCCCATCACAATTCAACCTGGTCCAGGTCAAGGTCAATCAACGGCGGCAAATGTTAATTTTAATCTCAATCTCGTCAATTCTGTGGTTGGTATTAGTCCTCAACAAGTCCTAACTAGACCTCATGTTTTTAATCTGAGTGGACAACAAGCAACTCAACAAGGAACCCAACAGCAAATGAATCAACAACCCCGATTTACAATTCAACCCCAACAAATACAACAAAGGAATAATCTGAGACAACCAACAATGCTTACTCTTTTGGGAATACCTGGAAATAATGGAAATAAACCCATCACTGGTAAAGTTTTTTTTCATTTTACAAGTTAGAAATAATAGTTACTAGTTATTATTGTTATTTTATTGGAATTCTACTGAAATAGTTCTATTATGTATCATTATTATTATTGTGATTATTTTGCATATTTAAAAAACATGAGTAATAATTTATTTTAAAAATTATTTTACTACACACACACACACAGTTGCTATTCAACCTCAGCAACAGCAAAATTTGACAATGACGTCCCCATCAATTTTAACGACGAGTGGAATTGGAGTTGGTTCCAATTCTCAGACGATCGCTATAGATCAAAATGTTCTGACTCAACAAGGACAAATTACAAATAACCAGGGACAAACAATAGGAAATATTTTAACTCCACAACAAGCTCAAAGTCTCAGTTTGAATTTAAATACTATCAGTTTGGATGGACAAATAATCGCAGTGAGTTCATCTCCTCATGGAACTTATCATGTATCTCATCCTACTACTAATGTGACACAAATGGGAATAAATCAAATGACCACGGTCAATTCAGTCCCACTCAATTTCCTCCGTCTTGCAAATAACAATCAACAACCGATTCAGATTCAGAGACAAATGGGAAATCTTATTGTTAATCCATCTGGAATTATTATAAGTAGTGGAAATAATACGAGCAATACTGTCACTTCGAATCAAGTCAATGTAAATACTTTAACAAGTCATACATCAAATCAAACAGCTGGAACTATAATTTCAGGCACGGGCAATTTAAATACACAAGGAAATACTATCATGAATGCTCAAAATACATCAAATTCCACTAGTAATAATATAGCGAGTTTGAATAATTCTGCTACAAATGTTGTAGTGGGGAAGCAAGAATCTTTGAATGATATGAACCAGCAGCAAAAGGTAACTATAACATTTTATAAAGCATAATAATTAATTATGAATTAATAACAATAATAAAGTATTTTACAAAATTTTTAATTGCAGCAGAAATAATAATTAGCATGATTACAAACTATTCAAATTTAGATTTCCTGGAATTACAAATGACAAATGATTATTATCAATGTTCTTTTTATTTATTTATTTTTTCTAGGTTGATGGACTGAACTTGAATGTGAATTTATCACTTAATGTCAATTTACAAAATCATCAAAATAATAATAGTAATAATAGTGCAAATAGTAGTAGTGATACAAAACTTGTTACAGTTAAATCCGAAGTTCTTGATGATTCTTCTTCTACGTTCCATTCCTATACAAATAATAATGCAAATAATAATAATAATAATACTAGTGCAGGTGGAAAAGATGTCAAAACTATATTAAGTAGTAGTAGTAATACAAACAAAGTAAATATTGTAACAAGTGTAGCAAATCAAAGTAATATGGGTCAAATTCATATACTTCAACAACAACAACAACATAAAACTTTTGTATCTCCAAATAATGCAAATAAGAGGAATTTGACTATACAGAGTTCACCATCATCAACGTCATCAGCTTCATCCGCGTCTCAAATTATCACGCTTAATCATAATGATATTTTAGCTTCACCTCCGATCGCAGTTGTCTCCTCATCCACTACACAACAATCTCCAAATCGAGGCAGACTCCTGAGTCCGGGATCGAGTAGTTCTCCTGGTACTATTGGGTCTTCAACACCAAGGTAATTATTTATTTATTAATTTCAATACTTAGGTAAAATAAAGAACAACCAACAAAGTATTTGAGATAATAAATTGAATGATGATTGATGATTATATGAGTAAATCCAGGCCAAAGGAAAAACATGATTTTTGACCTATCGAATCCGGGTTTTTTGTATTACTGGTCGTGTAGAGCATGAAAAATGAGCCAGATTATCATTTTCAAAAAAATTAAAAAGTTCCGCCGTTTCCGGCGGGGAGCTGTTTTAAGTTCAGATTAGGACATATTTTGCGCATTTTTTGTAGGCCGCAGTTTGAATCGCAGGCCAAATCTGTCTTCATATTCGTGTTCCTCATGAAAAAAACTCCCTGGTGTGTATTTTTAGATTTTTAAAATTCCGCCCCAGTTAGCCGCTACGGCGGCTCAAAGAAAGGCGATTTCCCGCCCAGATATTTTTGTCAATAACTATGCTCGTATTGGGTGGATTTCGATGAAACCGGTACCAAATGAAAGGTATTGACCTATCAAACAGTACTAAGTGAGATTTGACTCAATCCAAATCTTGACATGACCTCCAGAGGTCAAATAATGACCTTTGACCTAACAAAAACGTTTTTTATTTTAAAAAAATCCCAACGTGACTACATACCTTCTTCTACTTATATATTTAGAATTTGCATACATAAATTACCCATCAATGCACTTTTTACATGCTACAAAATAGGATTATACATTTTGTATGGTGTATTTATGAGCTTCTTTGAAATCCTTTCAAAAAGATTTGAACAAAAAAATTAATTAATTTTTTTTGATAATTTTATAAAATACTAGAGCAAATTCTAAGAATTTTGATCCCTATATCATACTCCTATCGCCCTTTTTCAACTGGGTCCTGTGGGTCACCCTTAGGTGATAGGAGTATGATATAATGGATTTACTCATAATTATTCTCAGGTGTTTCCAATTTCCAGTTGTACATTATGCATGATCACTGATTAATGGTCATTTATAACATTTTTTTTCTGCTTTTTTTTACTATAGATTATCAGCTCTCTTGGCAGGGTCTCCATGTCTATCTCCATCAGCTGACACAATTGTGACGACAATGGGTGATGGGATTTCAATCGTGGATTCAACCAACTCTTATGGTACTCTTTTGGACCGACTCATGAGTAATAATCAAACGTATAGAACTTCCTCAGCACCTGCTCTTTCACCTTCATCCACTCTACCTGCGTTAGCCAACACAATTACAGGTAGAACGACAACAACAACTGCTCAATATCGACAAATTGCACCCAATCCAAATCCAAGAGTTCAACAAGCTCCAAGAACGATTCAATCGATTCGTATCAATACAGTTCCAAATGTCAGTGCTACTTCTTCCGTGTCTCAAAAAAATTTAAACAATATTACAGGGAATAATTAATTTAACAAAGTGACAATAATTATTGTTATTCTTATTATTTATTAGTAACTAATAAATTATTATTATTAGGCTTCGATAAAACATCTAACTTGATTAGGACAGAAAAAATAATATGACGATAATATTTTATGACAAATATGGTGAATAGTGAAAGTAATCAACGGAAAAATACATGGAATGAAGAATCATCTGTATGTATTCACCGTTAGCTGTTTCGTATCGAGTATCGAGTTGATGAGGAAATCCCCGTATTAAAACCCGTACGTAATACATAATAATATTTATATGTTTATTTCCGTATTAAGGTTTGAAAAGGTGATACTTACAACTTACGATTTAAAATTAAAACTGTAGAATATTTAACAAGCTTTACATAACAGTTTATGTAAATAATAGTTTACAGGTAGAAAATAATATGTAGAATAATCCAAGTAGTTGCACATTGCGTACAGCATGTAAAAATGAACTCGATATGTACATTGTATAATAAATTATACACAATAATATTACAGCCTAATATTGTTATTATGTTAAATTTTAGTTGTAGTAAATAGTTATTATTGTCTATTAGTATTTTTTAATCTTTTAGGAATTATCATGTACCTACGTATTTATATAAAAAAATTAAACCCTATAAACTCTACAAACTGATAAACTATATTCAAAGAGGACATAAAAAATGTATTATAATATTACCTATTACCTATTATGTCAGTCATCAATACTGAACGGAAAAAAAATACAAAAACGCTTCAATTTAGCATGTATAAAAAATGTACAAGATGTGTATAATATATAAATAATATTGTTTATTTGTCAAATATCAAAAATGTTTCAAAGAGAGACGATTTTTGTAGAAAAGAGGCATTTTTTATTTATTTTGTGATCATCATTTAAATATGTTAAATGATTGACGATATTTACTATGTACAGAATAGAAAGAATACAAAATACAGTTAAATGCCCACAAACTTAAAAGTGACGGATGACAGTATCACAGAGGATAGTAACTGTGTAATCGTATTCTAAATGCTCACTTTTTCCTAGCTTAATGTGTACAATTTATTATATCCACCCAATACAATAATCCCGTTATGCCGTATGTCGCAGACCTAAAGGCTTTTGTTACACTAATTGTACAACTACATGCAATACATTTTTGGAATCCTTTTCCACTAAAGAAGAGATGTAGACATGTTTAAAT
>JAQGBH010007005.1:0-11648 GCA_034698265.1 Sminthurinus aureus
GGAAGTACTAGTAACAATAATACATTATCATCTTTGTCAGCTTCTACCACCCCAACATCTAGTACTACTACTAATCATAATAATAGTAGTAATGGTAAAAATAAAAACAATGTAGTAGTAGTGGGAATACCGTCTACTGTAACAAATCCAAACAATTCTTCTAGTACTACAAATGGAAATAGTATTAATAATAACAATAGTAATACACCATCATCATCATTATCTACATCAATTACTAGTACGACAACGACAGCGACGACGACAACAACAACAACAACAACTACTTCTACAACTAATAACGGAAAAACTGCTAGGGAATCTGGACGTTTCAAAGGGAAAAAAAGTTATCCTGTTTTACCTAATCAACCATCTGAAGCTGGAGCTCATTTTATGTTTGAATTAGCCAAAATCGTACTTGGAAAAGCTGGTGGTTCTAGTAATCAGAGTTTATTTACACAACCAAGTACAGGACAAAATCCAAGAGGACCTCATCGTGCACTTCACATGTGTGCTTTCCATATTGGATTATATGCATTAGGACTCCATAATGCTGTGAGTCCAAATTGGTTAAGCCGAACATATTCAAGTCATGTGTCTTGGATAACTGGTCAAGCAATGGAAATTGGGGCACCGGCAATTGCCTTTCTTATTGATACTTGGGACAGTCATTTAACACCACCAGAAGCAGTTACAATTGCAGATCGAGCGAGTAGAGGAGATGTCAATATGGTTAGAGGTGAGTGTGCATATATTATATAAATATATAAATTTATACATAAATAATGTTTAATACATATTATGTCTAAACTGTTTCTACTACATACACCATGTATATTTAATATATTATTATTTATAATTATTTATAGTATATTAGATATTAGATTGTATAGTGTTATAAATAGAATTTAATGACCCATTTATTATTTTTTCATGTAGCTGCGGCAGAGCTTGCACTCAGTTGTTTACCCCATGCTCATGCATTAAATCCAAATGAGATCCATAGAGCCATCCTTCAGTGTAAAGAACAGAGTGATGGAATGTTAGAAAAAGCATGTATTACTGTAGAATCAGCTGCTAAAGGTGGTGGTGTTTATCCGGAAGTTTTGTTTGATGTTGCAAGACAATGGTATTCTCTTTATCAGAAACATTTACCATTAGATGTTGATTTATTAAATGATGATTTGTCAATGAATCATCATGATTCTCTATTGTCATTGGATGGAACTAATAATATCGAAGGCATGGTATCCGCACAGACTGGTTTACCACCAGTAAATCCCAATAATCCACCTACGGGCCCAATATCTTCTTCTTCTTCGTCATCATGCATGAATAATAATAATAATATTAATAATATTAATAATACAACGACTACTATGAATGGAATGAATTCCATGGGAATTCCGAATGGAAGTAATTTATCAGGAGGAATTCCAAATGGTATGGATAATAATAATATGCTTGGAATGGCTCATAATGGACAACCATCTCTCCCACCACAGCAACAGCAGCAACAACAACAACAACCAAATATTTATCCACCTAATGCTGGAGTCCTTCCTATTTATGGCCAAGTTAATGTCCCTACGTTTTTACCTGCTACATTTAATCCTGTTCCAGGAAATTTTGTATATGGGCAAACTGTTATATACCAAACAGCTCCAAATAATAATCCTGGAGTAATTCCAACAACTGGAGCAACTACAACAGCAGGATTTTATACAAATTCGTCAATGCAACAACAAGGTGGTTCTATGAATGTACCAATGCATCAATCTTCTCAACAACAACAGCAGCAGCAGCAACAACAACAACAACAACAAGCATATAATAATATGGTAACAGCAGGTCCTGCTCTCCAATATTTTCCTTCCGTTACTTCAGCTGGTCCATCTCATCTTCGTCCAACAGCTCAATTTATTGCTAATTTTCCAGTGAGTCATATGAATCTTCATAGTCACCCAGGTATGAATAATTCCATGTCAATGCAACCACCAAATAATTCCAATGTTAATGTAACTACTGCCATTTTACCAAATTCCCATCCTCAACTTCCTCAACAACATCATGGTGGACATTCCATGAGTATGAATATGACTATTGGCCCAAATGGTCCACAACAGCAGCAACAACAACAAATGGCGATGGCTTCAAGTATGGCAAATATGGTTAATCAACATCACGCAGTTGGTGCTCATAATATGGCTAATAATGGCCGAGGTCCGGCTGGTCAAATGATGTTAGTAAATTGTGCATCTCATCAACCATTAATGAGTCACCATGTAGGAAATGGAAATTCTGTGAATGTAACTCAAGGAGGAGGAGGAAATATTGGAAATTATGTACAGGCTGGTTCTTCACAAATGCAACCACCATCACAACAACATGCAATGAACATGAATGGAATGCAAATGAATGAATCCCATCAACCACCTACCTCTCCATCTGTAAATCAGCAAGTCAGACCACTTTATTTCCCTCAACATGGACAAAATATTCATGTACATCCTCATCAACACCCTCAGCACCATCATCATCATCATCACCATCATAATAATGTACATCAACAGGGTGGACAACATCCAGGGTCCGCTGTCAAAGTAAAATATCTACTTGCTGCATACCGAGTTGGAATGTTAGCCATGGAGACACTTGCAAGGCGAGTACATGATGATCGTCCCACAGCAAAGTAAGTACCATTTTTACCATTATTGTTCATTATATGTATTATTATTATTTTATTATATATATTATATGCTCTTCACATTGGGCAAAAACATTCAATTCTGTATATATATTTTTTTTTTAGATTTGCGAGAAATCCACCATATGGTGAGGATGTTAAATGGTTGTTAGGAATTTCAAGGAAATTAGGAGCACAATATTTACAACAATTTTGTATATGCGCTGTCCAATCTATAGCCAACCCGTTTGTTTTACATGAAATCATATTAGATGCTGCCCTCATTTCCTCTAGGTTCGTCTTTAATCTACTTTATGTCTACATAAGAAAAATATGATAAGGCACAAGAATACCTTTCTTTTGTTTGAAAATCAAAATAATGTAGCATACTATGTACATGACATTTCACAATGTGTATTACTTTGATTTTGTTTAGGAATAATTCCGCATGGGTTTATCAGAATCCAAGATCGTCTCTTGCTCCCCTTGTACAAAAATGTCAACAAATGTACTTTCAATGTCTACATCAAAAATTATATCACATTACATTAAGCGACTATGAAGATTTTATTACAATTGTTTCAACGGCAAGACAAGCATTTAACTTGACACCAGATGGATCATCACAGTTTAAGGAATGGTTGCAGAATCTCAGGAGGTATAATTTGTTTATTCATATATTTTTTTTGGTTGTGTGCTTCCTCTGTAAAATTTTTCGAAAAATATTTCATGTATTTTTCTTATTACAGTTTAATGATAATTAATAATTAATTAAAGCTAAAATTCGTTAATTTTACTTTAAAAAGTCTTTTGATTATATTATTTATATTATTTCTATTTAGATCCAAAGCCTGCAAAAAGGATTTATGGACTCAAATCACAACGGCTCTTCAGAACAACCCTAAATGATGCATGTAATGCTTAATAATTTTTCCAGTAAATAAGGTGAAATTAAAATAGTAGCTTGGTTAAAATTTTGTTACAGACTAGGTCATTAAATTCTATTTACCTAGTTTACATCTACATTATACATGATGTATTATCGTGTACATATTCTCCTCTACATGATGAGTAATTATTATAAAACGTTTTATATCCTCATCCCTTCAGAATTTTCTTTCTTTTTAAATATGTATAAACTAAACCGTTAGGTATTTGGAAGATAGGTAAAAATATTTCTGTTGGCTATTGATAGTAATAATTCGAAAATATATTTGCGCTTTCAAAGTTTCTCAGCCAGTTTTTGTTTCGTTTTATATTTTGGCTGGTGGAACAAGTAAAGTGTATTTCATGTATAAAATGTTCATATATATAAGAAGTAAGTATAAATTTTAGGAAAAAGCAATTTTACAGTGTTGTACACATCATCAGGACTTGTATATATGTTTATATATACAATATGTGTTTATATGTTGATTATTAAAAATCAGTAACTGCTAAAAATGGCTCATTTAGGTACCATTGTATAGATTGACATTAACATAGTAAATAAACTTATTTATTATTACACTTTATAGTGTTCATGATAATGGTCCTGTTGCATCTAATTTGCGGCTATGTTTTTGTTTTGTAAATATATAAGAGAGAATTAACATGTAAAAAGTGTATAAAATAAAATTTTGGTAACAATAAGTAGGAATTGTACATCTCTAAGTATAAACTTAAATCCAGGAAGAACGAGAGACAACTGTCGATTTTATACGTGAAAGTAAATTATAAATTATATGCAAAATAAATGTAAGTAAACGCATAACAAGTAGGATTTTAAAAAACAAAAACAAACGCGTTGAATATAAAGTTAAATTTCCTCTGAATAACAATAATAATAATCTAACATATGATATAGTAGCGAATGTTGTTATTACAGAGAAAATCGCAAATTTGCAAGAAAGAAACTAATTAGTAAATTAATGACGAAAAGATTTTATAGAGAGCACATTATGCAGTTTTGCGCAGCGATAAAAAAAAAGAAAAAAGAAGCGCACACATTCTATACGCTGTAAGGAATAATTTTTATTGTAATAATGATTAAGTGGGAGTAATGTTTTTTTAAAGGAAAAAGGTGGTCGAACGTAATTAAGGAAAAACTTAAACTAAGGTCTATATAAATAATGATGTAAGTCAACCACAGCGTGTATAATTATTATTAGCTTAGTATTGAATCGAACGCAAATGAATCTCATAATATTATCGTTATCGTTAATTTTTTTATAAAAATACATGTATGTATTACTCTAAATGTAAGTTTGTAAATGTAAGACAGAGTGTATACTAGAACCGTTTATCGTACATTATAAAAAGTTCCGTAAAATCGTTGACATGAAAAAGCAAAAGTAGAGAGGAATTTTGAAGGTTGAGTTTTGTTTGAACAAAACTCCAAAGTCGTCACATATTACAGTAATATCTCCGTGTAATTTATTTAAATGTATAGTATACAAAACAAGCATTTTTGAAGAGGTTTGTAATGATTATACGAGTATATACTTTATTGTTACAATTTGTGAGCGTATATTATTATGAATGTTTGTCTTGTAGGCATTTAAGTAACTCTAAATTTATCCATATTTTTTACGCAACATTTTATGGATCGAAATTGGTTTATATGGAAATTTTAGTACTTTTTTTCCATTTCCTTTCGAATGAAAAAAAAACACAAAATTCTTGTAGTCAGAACTCAGAAATATTAAACAATATGTGGGCTGTGCTAGGAGTTCAAATTAAAAATGAAGGTATTTCTGCTGTATTGTGTAAAATGAAACGTTATTATTTTATACGTTCACGGAAAATACAAAAATTGTTATGTCATTGGTCAAGTTTTATAGTTAAAGATAAAACGCTAGACATTGCAAAATTTTATATTATATATATTGTGTTGAAAGTAAAATGGTTTACAAACAGATCTACCTAAAACTAATGTCTATGTCACACCCCATTTTCACTGTAATACCCCATACGTAGAGCCATCAGAGTTAATTCTGGTGTTCAAGGCTGAATTATACTTTTTTTTTTGTTCAGATTTAGCTGTAGGAAACCCAATTTGTTTGAATGAACAGTTATTTATCATAATATAGTGCACTAGTAGTAAAAAAAAATGTAAGAAGAATGGTACATATAAATATTATTTACAGAGTAAATTATTGAGGAAAAGAGTTTTTTTTTTTTTACAAAGGCTGATTTTTTTAATTGTATAATTGTCACAATACATTAAAAGTAAGTACTAAATAGATTTTTTGGTCGTCATCACCTACACTGAAATACGTAATCAAACAACTATTCATAGTAGTTGTTGCAGTTTTTTTTAAAAGAAAAGAAAATGGAACAAAAAAAGCATGTCGAAAGCATTGCCAGTCCTAGAGATGTAATAATATAACTTAACATCAGATTGATTTAATATCTGCTTATGATGTTACCATTTATGTAAAAACTTTTTATATTGTACAAAGTTGGCATTATTTCATTTCAGTTTTCCAATCACTTTTTGTTTTTGTTCTTTTTCTCTTTTTTGAAAGTTAAAAAGCATGATAAATTCCATAGAATTTTTGTTTTAACGAGGGCTACATAATACATAATATAAAAATACATTAATACTGTCTGAGTATATTCAGGATAACCCTATCCACTGAGTGTCGCATCAAAATTTAGAATTCGGATTTTTTTTATTTAGTACATATCTATGCACTATTCTACGTCTATTCAAAAAATATTATAGTATTTGGTCACCATTTGACCTCTGTAGACCGTGTCAAATGGTGCATGTTTTGCCTACCATTTCTTGTTTACAACACAACACAATATTATAGAAAACAAGATAGACTTTAACAGCTGAGAGTAAGTAAAAAAGTGTACTCCTCCGCTCTTCGTACAAAGTGAAACTAAGTTTGAACGCAAGGTAATTGCAGTTTACTTTTTAATTGTACATTTAACTATAGTTTCCAATAAAAGTGTACTGTGCATACTATAAACAAGCAATTTACGATCTATTTTTTAGTGTATAATACATAATTATTCGTGAAAAAAAATATATTCTCTAGATTTGGAGAAAGTGGATAGGGTTATCGTGAATTCAGTCGTCTAAAAAAATTGATAACTTCTGAATCAATGATGGCTAGTTTAGTTTCTAACTAAATTATAACACATCACCAATAAATGAGTACATACATGTAGAATAAGAAAGTCTAAAACATTTTAAAATCTCGAATGACTCAACCTGCAATGTTGTTTATCCGTTAGGTCATACATGTATACTATAATGTAATCTGTGGTTATGGATATTTTTACTCACCATAATATTTTGATATCAATTTATTTTACATATTATTTATGTTCCTTGTTCTATATTTTGTCAAGTGTTTTCCGGTTAATTCAAATATTTCAGAAACTGTTATTAATTTATTATTTATTAGAACTGTTTCAAAGTACATATATATATACATTTGCATATATACGCTGTCAGTTTGTATGTTTGTTTTATGTATGAGTTGGTGTTCATCATCACTATCATTGTGTTTCTTTTTCAATAGACTGATGTACAATATTTTAAAGCATTACATTATAATATCCTATATTATCAGTACGTCTAACATTACGAGTACATCCCCACACTGTAACATAAATCCACGACATCAGAAGCACAATTATTGCATAATATGTTATGATAACAGGTATATATGTACACTGATATTTTAATAGAATACAATACATGACGATCCAAATTTGATAGAGACGCGAATATGATACATTTGTATTTTTCATTGGTGTGTATGTGTATAATTTGTACAAAATGTTTTCGTCCTTTCAAATTTATGCTTGTATAATGGCATGTACTACAATGGAAACGACTAATTAAAATTATTATTCCAGTCCAAAACTTTGATTTAGAAATTAATATTTTTACATCAGGATTATTGGGTATCATCAGGTGAAGTATTGGAGAACTGATTATATACTGGTTATATTAGAAATTAGAATATTGTTTTGTTTCTGCATGATTTATGGCGTCAGTTTGGTTTTGGGGTTCAGCTATGCTCTGTTTTCCGTTTCGCAACAATGTAAATATGCAACCTGTTGCAACAAATTTTATTATTTATAACTTATAACGGTTTACGCATCGCATATAATTGTCACTATTTGTAAATATTTGTTGTTGCTATCTTTCTTTGGCAAATTCGGATTTATTCTGCTATACGAGCATATAGATTTTAAACAATTTAATCGTAAATATCCTAAATTTAAATATTATGTTTATTTTTTACAAAAATAAAATTCTCCTCTCCATATTAGCTGCTCATTGATCATTTTCAGTCTTTGTCTTAGTCATTTTTATACAAGTGTCAGGAATAAGTTATCTTAGCAATGCAGTATAAATTGTGAATTGGATATTAGAGCTGTACAATTATACAGGTACTTCAAAGCAAGTGTGAAAACTATTATGATTCTAAACATTTCACTTTCACTGAAGGCAAAGCTTCCTATTCCTGTACTCTGGCAAGTGCTTTTGTTGGAAACTTTTTTTTGGATATCAAGTTTTGCAGCTGATATAATATTATGTACATGCATCGTCCATGCACATGCAGGCATGTATGTTTCATGAAAATGTTTCTATCCGAAACCATGAGTTAGAATTTTTAGGAATAAAACTATTAAGCATATAATTATATGCTATATAGTTGGTATTGGTCAGCTTTGTTCATGTAATTTTTGGCTTTATAACAGGATCCTCTATTTAACTCTCACTCTAGAAATGCGAAAGAATGACATGAAATGATTGTAACACAAAATAACATCGTATTATTATTTATTATGCCTTTTCAAGTTTTCACTTTTTAAACGAAGCTTCGAAAAAAATCATATTATGTATATATATACAATTTTTTAAGGCTTCTGTGCACATATAGTTTTTGTTGAAGAATATTAGATTTTGAAAATGAAAGCTAAGAAATAATACAAACATAACTTAATTTTCATAGGAAATATTTTATGCCATGTGACTGCCTCTTTGTTACTGCATTTTCTTGCCTTATTATAATATGATAATGTTATTTCAACATATTTTTTAAAGAGAAGCAAATTTTTGCTAATCAAAATTTGAAAGGACGTTGTATACGTATCATAATACTTAGGGTGTTAAAATGCTCCCTTTCCGTATTTCTTAACAGGAAGTCAAGCAAGGAACGTAAAAAGCAAAAATTATGTATAGGGAGATATTATTTTATGTGGCTCCGTATTCCGAGTACTTTAAATTTAAAAAAAGTGTTTCTTTCATGCTTCCATTTTACTATTATTATATTATATTGTTGCGGTTGCTAAAATTAGCTTCAATAGTATACAATTCATGTTTTTGTACTGCTTATTATATAATACATATATAAATGTGTGTACACCTTGACTCATTATACATCTATAGGTCTATATTCTACATATGTACACCAAGTTGTTAATTCCAATTGATTCCACGAAATGAAAATTTAGAAAATTACAATGCATGAATAATATGAATACAATAATTAAAATGATTAGAGTAGCTATTATTGCTATTTTATGATGATATATTATGATTGTTCATGTTTTTCTTCAAGTTTTCCATTAAAAAGTATACAAATTATTTAAAAAAAACTATTATTGTACCATACACTATGTACTAGGAATAATGGAAATTCTAGATGGCTAAAATGTGTAATAACAGTGTGTTATGCATGTATATATATATTATAATATCTGTACATTGTACATTATATGCATTCACATACTTAAAAACATATTCTATAAGAAAAAACTGCTGGGCTGGCTCATCAATTTCCTTTCCATTCTATAACCGTTTTTAGCTGTAGCTTTTGATAAAACTAGATCAGATTATGCGGTAGAGTCATGTGAGATGTAGTGTACAAGTCATTGGAATCCATTGAGACTAATTTAAACACCTGTAATAACATCTCATATTACTACCACGCAATCCGATCTAGTTTTATCAAGAGCTACAGCTAGAAACGGTTATAGAATGGAAAGAGGAAGGAAAGTTAAAATTTTTGCTCACTAATAATATTTTCATTATTCTTAATTCTTAATTAATATATTTACTGTTAAATTGTCTTGTGTCATGTAAATACTATATATACATTCATGCTGTTAGCACGAATAGTGAGAGACATGAAAAACATACATGACATCAGGAGAAAGTGAAAGTAAAAATTTTATCCAGCACATTTTCATTCATGAAAACACTATTTATCATTCAAAATGTAAGAAAATGTGGGTTATTGTGTTCCAAATGATGAAAATAACACTGCTATAATATAATACAATTATTATAATTTCCACCAATGTCGAATAACTCGCAATAAAGTATTAAAAAATACACATGTATACTACACTTTACACACTCAAAACTCACGTATATGTATAAAAAATAAAAAATAATATGTAGGGCAACAAAATTTTATATAACTATTATGTGTTTTGTTACAAAACTTTTGTACATTCACGATATGCATTATATGCATTATGTTGTGAAACAGTACCAAAATAGACATTAGAATTCGAAGAAAAAAACAAAAAAAAATTGTTCATATTAGAAATTGAATCTTAAAATAACAAAAAACAATAATGATAACTGAACATTTCAATTGTTATATGTCTTTTATGTAAACTGATTTGTGGAATGGGTTTCTAAAAAATATACTGCATTTTTGTGTATTATCCACCTTGAGTGTAGAACTATTCTTGTTTTCAATGTACATGAAAAGTATCGTTTGAGCTTTCACTTTTGTTTTGGTTAACTGTATAAAAAGAGAGACGGACCATTAAATGATTTATGGAGGAAAGTCACTCATGTCCTTTTGGTATATTATCCAGTTTACAAAACAGTTTATCTATTTATACATAAACACATGAAGAGTGTGAAAAGTCCATATAATATGTATATTATTACTAAATCAAATGAACAAAAATTTGATGCAAGAGAAAGTTAAAACATGAAAAAAGAAACAGTAAAAGTAAAATTTTATATATATATATATATATATATATATATATATTTAATATATATACATTCAATGCTTTCAACTTTCTACTACATCCAAAATCCGTACAGTATCATATGTATGAATAAAAATTTATGCCGCAACACAACTAAAAAAAGGCAAAAAATTCTCCTGGTGTTCATCAAAATTTTGTAAGTATATAAGAATGTTCTTATTGTATAACATATTATTATATCGCCACAAGAATTCACAGAAAATATTGTTTTTTCTTGTTACATTATAATCTTGTTCGTTGGTTGTTTGATTAATAAAAGTTTGCTTGTAAACGTCTTCGTGTAGTGTGCGAATAAAAGTAGTATAAGTAAATGAAAATGTATTATTGTATAATATATTGTGTACATACTTAATTAAACGAGTATTGATAATTGATCAATTGAATCGTGTATAAACAACAATTTTGTACGACATTGTATAATAATATTATATAGTATAAAATATATAATGTGTACCACTTCACTGTGTCTGTATGCTGTATATCGTGGGTAATCTTTCAAAATGGTCATAGCTCATGTTAAAGGCATATATTATATACGTAGGTTTTGGCCGTTTTGAAAAGATCATGTATACAAATCAATCCGTTTTTCAGTTGTATCAACTATAGCAGCAGCATGTAACTTACATACATGTAAAGTCGTAATAATAATATATGTATATGTACATGAATTTCAAGCGAAATTTAACTCTCTCCCAATTTTTTACATACGAGACTTTTTAGAAAAAATTCTCTCAGTGTATTCGGCCACAATAAATATTTTTCATGTATTTATGGTATTCATATGAAACTATATTTAATATTATACAATATACGATACGGTAGACTCGAATACATTCGTACATAGTGGTACATAATATGTATCTAGTATTTACTCAACTACTCTAAATCATACAAAATATTATGGCATTACTTATTTCTACAGGACCCACGTATA
>JAQGBH010007006.1:0-11645 GCA_034698265.1 Sminthurinus aureus
AGTTTAAATCCGAAAATTGCACACTTAATTTTTGTCGGCGATGTGGTTCTGTGAACTAATATTATGTTTCAGACATAATATTAAACATGACAATTTATGGTCCTTTAAGACTGAGAGTAGACACTTTTAGGTATAAACGGAGTGTACTCAATACTCCATACTCAATACTCCATACTTACACTCCTGGTACATTTACGTTTGTGCACATGAGCCACTAATGATAATTGCCATAATTATGTCTATTATACGAGCAAACATAAAATTGACATGGACTTTACTGCTTATGCTTGAGCAATTAGACATTATACATTAGACACACGTTGGGATGGGAAACTGTGACTTTTATACACATGTGTTTTATGCACACGTCCCCATTAGCATTGTCATTAGGAATTTTAATGAACAACATAAAACACAAAACACATACAACATGCAGCGTATGTACGCTGTACAATGTACAATGAAAACCGTAGGAACATTCATGAGATGAAGTATCTGATAAGACTCATTGATTATTAAACACCAATTTCAAATCCAAAATCCATATCCAAATTCAAATCCATGTGTAAATCTAATGCAGTTATTTGTAGTAATCTGATTCGTTGGATTGGATTGGATTGGATTATAATTTTGAGTCAATTTAAAAGTTTCATGTAGGCGTATAAGTCATTTTATTCTTCACATTCTGCATTCCGTGTGCAGACGAAATTCCAAGTTCCAGACTCATTTGTTTTGTAATTAAAGAAGAATTACGATATATTCATGTCAGTATACATTATAAACATGACCATATGATAAGTTATTTGATATTAGAAATCAGAAATTAGGTAGCGCATTTCCCGATCATATTTCTCGATTCTCGATTCTAGATTCTAGATTTTAAATTCTAGATTCTAGATCTGCAATTTTATTAGAAATTAGTTGACTTATGTCTACTTGTATTTGTAGATTTTGTAGATGTTCTCTTTCCTCATATTTCATAGCCAAGTATTCCATTTTGCAAACTAAATTTGGGTCCTGAATTGGTCATTGAGGCTCATTTGTATTCCATTAGTTTCGCCCGAACAGAATGCAAATAATGTATAATGAGGGCAGTCTATAACTTGTTCTAGAGTCCTGTGTTAAATATACCTATCAATACACATTATCTTTCAATCTATAATCTTAATATGTATCCAATGCGACAACCTCTGCCATCTGAATACATCCATCTCTAACTCTATTTGAATACCAACTCGCTTTTCAACCTAAATTGATAGATATATTTTACACGATCATTTATACGCTGCATTTGCCATGCCATACCGTACCATTTTCAATAGTTTCAATAGTCACCAACTATTTATAATTTATTAGTATGTATCTTTTCATACTTTCTACTTCTTTACACTCTGCATCTGGAATTACGCGTACGCGTAGATTAGGACTTTATGCAGCAGATCTGTGTGCTTACACACTACACACAGATACATACATACGTCGATGTGAATCGGTACAGAGTTTTTTAATGTAATGTAGTCAACAACGTGTTGGGATGCTATTAGTGTAAATATTGCTACATTTGTCCATGTACATTGTACATTGTACAATGTACAGTGTACCGTGCATGTCTGACATAGGCTAGCGAAGCTAGAAACAAATGTACACGTATACAAATAAATACAGTAAATAACTGCAGCTGAACGTGAGTATCGCTCAAGTGCACTTGAAACTTGAAGGCGTTTGTGTGTGCATAATAAATTTTAATCCGGCGTCCAGACACTAGACGCTAGACTCTAGAATCTAGGATCCGGAACTTGGAAAGTATTACCATTGCATTGGAAGCTGATGGTATCAAAATCAGAATCAGAACCAGAATCAGGATATGAGAAGGAGCATTAGAGGATTATTCTCAGCTTCACAGCAACCCAACCTACACAAATAAACTTGAATATGTATGCTAAATTTACACTATACGATGCACAATGTGGAATGTATAGTGTAGAGTGTAGAGTGTAGAGTGTAGAGCGTATATTGTGCCTCTATTTCTGCGTCCTCGTGCACCTACAACCTAGACCCTACATAATACATCTGCAAAGATGCATAAACATGTGTATTTTCTATATTCTATACCCAGTTCAAACTTGGTTAAAACTGATAGTTCTATATTCCATATTGCCCAAATGTATAGGTCGCAACATGGAAGGTGGAAAGAGAAAGAGAGACAGAGTATCGTGACTAAATTCGAAATTTAAAGAGGCAAAACAAGTTTGAACGTCTCGAGGGAAAATTCTAAATTTCTACAATCTACAATCTATATTCGTATATGCTGGATTATCCGTCTATCTATCTTTCTATCTATTTATCCATCTATTTGTTTATTTCAAGTTTTCTACTTGGAGATTTATACGGCGGTGTACATGAAAACATCAGTATCAACATCAACATTAACATCAACATGAGTGGCCATCTGTACTACAAGTCTACTTGTATACAATTTACAGTATACAGTATACAGAGACATGGTTAAACTGAGTGAGAAGTGAAAAGGGTGGTAAAGGAAGGAGGTCTAACGTCTAAGGTATAGGTAGTAAAAAGTAGATGGATAATGGATATGCACCTTGTTCTTCTTCTTCTACTTCTTCTTGTTCTTCTTGTTCTATTAGATAGAATTTTCAAATTCAAATTTGTCCACATTTAAGAACATACTAATTTCCCAGCTAATATATTCAACGAGGAGATTTATTACGCCTGACTGTATAAATAAATAATGGGAAGGGAACATGAGAAAGTAACGCGTTTACCGGTGCGTATATCCAGAGTATAGAATCCAGAGTATAGAATCTAGAATCTAGAAAAGAAAAGAGTAATAGGAAGAGTAGGAGTAAGTGTAAAGTGGAGGCTTTACTACTCCTACTCCCACTCTTTACTGCTTACTCGTACAATCTACTTCTACTTAATACTTTCTACTTTCTACTTGTACAGAGACAGAAACAGAAACAGAACCAGAAACACACATACACACATACATGCATTCACTTCTCTTGTCCCTGAATTTTCCCTCTCCGTCACTTTACTCTATAATATATTTCTCAAGTGTACATGTAGATCCAGAGTTTCGTAAATTTTCACCATTCAACATTCAACATTTTCAAATGTAAGATATCTATGTACAATGTACACTTGTACATTGTGCAGTGCACGGCACACAAAGGCAGAGAAAATACATGTCGGAAATTGTAAAGTTGTAGAATTTCCCTTGTGAGCTCCTTCCCTCCTCTCCCGTACTTATTGTCCTCATTTATTTTGAGAATTATTTATCCAAAGATACTAATAAATCAAGTAATAAGTATGGACGATACACTGTAGACTGTAGACAAGCCACAGCTACAATTTAAAACTTTTGTAGCTATAACCTGCATATACACACCGAGTATGGAGTATGGAGTATGGGGTACGGAGTTTGTGAGAAAATATTATGACGATGTTAAATGACGGAGTTACTACTATTGACGGAAAAAATTTAACAAAATATTGATTTAATGAATAAAAAAGTAACTGGGATTTGAATTTAATTTAGATGTGTTGATAATTTTGATGGTTTGATAATTTGCAGGTCGTCCAGATACAGTGCACAACTGTACCCTCGCCAATCACTCAACCGATTCCTTTTTTCTACAGTGTAGTGAAGGCTTCAATGGAGGCCTCCAGCAGTCCTTTAGTCTCGAGTTGTTTGACTCGGCTTCGCACAAACTTCGAGCCAATATGACCACTAGTGTTCCCGTATTTAGCGTAGGTGGCCTAGAGCCCGGACTCTCTTTCATGGCCCACGTATATGCCTTCAATAATAAAGGACGCTCCGAACCCAGCGTCATCAACGTTTATACTATTAGACTACCAGAAAAAATACTTACGAGAAAAGAAGGTAAGCAACAAAATTGTTTTTACTATTCTTATATTTTTAATTTTTAATTTTGGACTTCCAACTTTGTAACATTTCAATTGGAACAAAAATATCCCACAGATTTACATTTACATTTGTATTTGCATTGGCATTTAAAATTGCATTTCTACTCTATAAGTTTCATTTTGAAACTTATAGAGTAGAAATGCATTTTGTGGTTCATATATTAGTACAAAATTTGGAACATTGTGAAAAAATTTAAGAAATTTAGAGCAACTCGTAACTCAAGTGAGAGAATGGGATGAAGACAGGTTATTTACTTTGGACAATTTTAAATTGATCAGGTTTATTTGCAGTTTATACATACATGTATTTGTGAGGATTATCCTGTACAAAGTAGAAACATGGAAACATTTTTAGGTTACGCGCCTCAACAGGGGTGAAAGGGCAAGTGTTGTCACCTTTTTTCTTTTGTGCCGTAAAAGTTTGAAGATTCATGAGCCAAATGGAAAAAGGAGGAGGCCAAGGAGAGACAAGAAAAGAGAAAAGAGAAGAGGAAATAAAACTTGTGACGTGTAAAATACAAGATGTATAGTAAAAATTCTTCAATTCTGTTCCGTTTCTCATTCTCATTTCCATTCCCTCGTGTCTACCTCATAAACGGATCATAAAGCAGATGAAATGCACTGTACGGAAACCTAGATACTCGCTACTAGCTACTAGTACTAGATAGATACATGGGGACATAAGCATGACTTGTATTTTTATGTGGTGGGTTGCTGTGCAAATAAAAGAAGTGTAAATAGTAAATAGTACTATAAATTCTACGGCGTAGTAGTTCCTTTCACTTCATGAGGTTGGTACGTTTCAAAGTCAACTGTAATACACACTGCAAACTGCAAACAACGTGTTCTGGTTTTGGTTCATTCTCACCCTCACTTTCACTCTCACACGACATTTGACGCTCAAGTCAAAAGATCAACTATCAACTGCCACCAAACACCAAACTTAGGTTAAAGTAAAGTAACGGTTAATATAAATAGTTAGTGAAGCAGGTAAAAATATGCTGCTGTTTTTGGCTGTTTCTCCACTAGCTTGTTTATTAGAAAATGATGAAAAAGAGAAAAATTGGTCCACATCACCGTTCTTCTCTCTTCATTCTTCATATTTCGGCAAGTTTAAAGCCGGACAAGTTGGAAAACTTTCTTCTCTTTTGAAATTTGTAAACGTTCACGTACCCTATTTTGTACTAGTTTAAACTGTTAAAATAATTATTATTATTAAAAATTTTAAAATGCAAGGTTGTTGAATATTAAATGTACGATACATTCAGAGAGCTAAAGGTGAAATTCTATTTTCATCACTACCTTAAAAAATATCAAAGCTACTGATATTTCCAATTTTCTGGTTTTACATGGTACATTCATTAGTTATTTTGCTCTGTGTAATTCTTGGTTTTGTATGTGATCATTGATCATACAATTTTTGGAAAGTAGAAAGCGTCAAGTAAAGAGCAAAAAGTAGAATGTGGTTGCAAGTAAAGGGCAGTTTTCCTTTCTTTGTTCGTCTCAAAATGCTTTAGTTTTCCTACACAATCTACAATGTACAGTGTACATTGTACATTGTGTGTAAGTGCGTGGGGACGGAAGAGCAAAACAGTGTTTTCGTCGCGCTCGCCCACACATCCTCTTCCTCTTTCCTCTTTCTCAAACTTGTTCTTTCTCTCCTTGTTTTTTACGCACTTGGATCCTTACTTTAGTTTCATTTCCTTCCTCTCACTCCTTCCCTTTCTTTTCCTCCTTGTTGTTCTTGTTCTTGTTGTTGTTACTTCTTTTCCTTTTCCCCCTATTCAAAGCAGTTGTTCTCTTCTATGTTCTGCTCCCTACTCACTTTCTTTCTTTCTTGCTTTCCTTTTTCCTGGTATTACTGCAGATATTCTTTCTCCGGCGTGTATCAGAGTATCAAAGTACATGGTATGAAGGAACAAATGTAAAAGAATGGGCGAGAAAAACCAAACCAAACCAAACCAAACCACATCAGACCAAAACCAGAAAAGAAAAGAAAGCAGGAGGAAAATGAGAGAATAAGTAACTTAAATTCTAGGAATAGGAATACAAATACAGATACAGACTCAAACTTAAAGATACATAGGGAATTGAGGAAAGGAAAACCCACCATTCAACCAAGCAAGCATCTGGAAGCTGGTAACTAGTAACTAGACTTGTGATTAGTGTAACTAAGCCTATAGGTTTACCCTAAACAAGTAACTAGTCACTAAGATTCTCTATTATTTCACTCTTCCTCCCTTCTCCCATTCCCCCCGTTTCTCCGTTATTACGAGAGTCTTGAGTCCTGAGGATTTCTTTTTTGGAAGTATTCAAGACTCTAGATTCTAGATTCCAGAGACTTTTTCTTCTCCCTTCCACTTTTTCTCCCTAATACTTTTTCTTGCCATTAGATATTGGATATTGTCATTGTTTTTTATCGCCCTTCGCTTTTCCCTTCTGCTCGTTGACAATGAATACCAGATATTATACATTATACATAATACTTATAAAGTATAAGCATCCGTGTAGGTATATGTAAGTAGCTGTAGTCCAAGTTGTCGTTTTGGTTGTCGTTGTCATTGTCATTTTCCATGTTCCTGTTCTCGCTCCCCCTGGATATTTATAGTTTATAGCTCCTACTAAATAGATGTAACAGTAATACGAAAACAAATGCTCCTATAATACTCATAATACCAACGGCTCGTCATACAAAGATGAAGAAACAGAGAGAGATACGGAGAGAGAGAAGTATTTCCATTTTCATGATACGGGTCCTCAGGAAGTATTACTAAAGCTGTAGCTAGTGATACTGATGTATCTTGTGTCTACAAAGCTACTAGTATTACTGTTGCTACTTCTGCAACTCCTACTGCTGCTGCATGGTTGGATCGATAACCTTGCAACTTGCAAGCCAGCCACTGGGTGAAGAATATGTTGCTGCATGCTCCGTGCTCAATGCTCAATGCTCAATGTTTTGTTAGAAACAACAGATATGACACCCGACTTGATGTTAATGTGATATGAATAGTTTATTTTTGCCCATACTTTACTCTTTACTCTTCTCCTATTTCACAGAATCCTCAAGTCCCAAATCCCAACTGCGGAGTGCCGAGTGTTGAGTGCATGAAAAGAGAAGCGGGAAGAAACCAAATGACATTGACAAGGACAGTACTTGTACGCTGTACATCGTACATCGTACATTGTACATTTTAAATCAGAAACAGCATTACGTGTCACAAAAGTTGGAGTGCAATGGCGGTTTTTTCTTTCAAAGTTTTCATGTTGAGGCCACAAGTTTGTACATGGCTTTTTTTTAAATTACTTTTCCAAACTCAAATTGTAGAGAAAGTGGAACACGTATGTAAAATTCAGAGTGTTCAGTGTACAGTGTACAGTAAATATGTACGTGTGGAGGAGAAAGATAAAAGTTTTGAAACGAGGCCACAATTCCTTGCCTAGGTTTGTAAATTTAAAATTAATTTTTCTCCTTGTCATTAAAAACAAGTCGATGTGGTTGAGTCACACTTTTTGCAATTAAATGGATGCACTCGCCTCAGTTTTGAAATGTAATGGGTGAGTAACTTTAAACAAAAATGATAATGATGATTGTTGTAGTTGTACTTGCTGTTGGAATTGTAGTTGTAGCTGTAGATGTCTCCGTCATTATCATCATTTCTGCAGTAGTTTTCTTTCTTCTTTCTAGATTCTAGGTTTTAGATTCTAGTCTCATTGTGGTTTTACTGAGTCTCATTCTACATTCTACAATCTCCATACTGATATGTCATCCCAAGTACGTACAGTTGAAGTAAAACAAACAAAGTAAAGAAGCACAAACGTGAATGCGAATGAGAATAAACAAACCTAAAACTCTCAACTTTGGATCAGATTATTTTTGTGCAGTGTACAATGTACATGATCCAAAGAGACAGTTTCGGAGTTTCAGAGTTTCAGAGCTTTGAATTCTAGATTCTAGACACAAGCCACACACACACAGATTCACGAGAAATGAAGGAGAATGATAAAGACAATTCGTCGTCGCCTTTGTCGTTGGTGTTGGTGTAAAGGGCAATTGTGGTGGAATTTCATGAACCCGGAGCATTTAATTTACATCTAGGGGGATAATACTCAAATTTTAAGTTGATGCTTAAAACCGGGAATGGGACGAAGAATGAGAAAAGGAGACACTGAGAACGTCGAGTGGAGTGTAACATGGAACCTACAGAAAAATGTCTAATATAAATTGTGCAATAAGCACACATAGAAGGTGAAATGAATGCAAAACCTCAAATGGATGAAATCTGGATGCGAGTTTTATAAAGTTGCCCTTCTTTCTAGGTTCTGGTTTCTAGTTGGTTGACGGATATAATTACTGGGAGCAAAATTTTCCATTTCTGTCATACCATTTTATGTAAATGCTCCAGAGGTCTCTCGTGTCATTGCCATTGTCATTGTCGTTGACATTATCGTTCTGCTCCTTTCTCTAAGCTCCTGTACATCTCGAAGATCTAGGAGATCTTTAGTGTCGCTTACCATTATTGTCTTCAACTCTGCCTTTATCCATTTCTTTATTTCCCTTTTTTCATCATTATCATTATCATTAGCCCGTTTTTCCTTCCTTCCAAATACTTTTATTTTCCTAAAATCCTCACTCCAAAGTTTCTACACGGGATTCGTTTTCGCATAAACTATATTCATGTGATGCTTGGCTTTTTAAAAAGTAAAAAGCACATCAAAAGTAATAAAAAAATAGAAAGATGAAAAATTTTATACTCCTGTTTTTGGTCACATTTGTCAAATGGTCGAATGAGAAGAAATACAAACAACAAGCAACGTTTTACTCTTTGCCAATTACGCTCCAAATTTTTGACAGTGGCAGGTTTATGGAATTTCCAGGTTATTTTATTACAAGTTCCGAGTTTCGAGTTTTGAATTTTGAGGTTTTCGTTCCACGAATTTCTAATGATGGCTGAAATTTTCCTAGTTGCTAGGAAAGTACTGCATTCCTCACGAGTCATGACCTTTTGTAAGGGAAATTTTGTCAGTTTTACAACTCATTCACGTTTAAACATTACGTTTACGCTAGAATCTTGTGGAGTTTTGTATCTTGATGATGATGATGGTTTATTTTCTATTGCTGTCACTGTGACTGGCGAGTCCTTTAAAGTTCATGTTTTAGTTTATAGTTGTTTTCATCGATTTTTGTCTGCTCTGTTTGTACCAAATATTTTTTCATACTTTGTTTTGTTTTGTACTCTCTTTTATATTAAACGTAACTTTGATTCTTTTTTTCCAGTGTACAGTGCACATTGTATAGTGTAGATTGTAGATACATAGCAAAAACGTGTCCAAAAATGTTTTCAAAACTTTGTTTGTTTCTGTTTTTTTGTGCCGTATTTTTTGTCGATCCGATGAAAAGGAGAGGCAAAAAAGGAACAACAAATAACTATTTCCTACACTAACAGCCGATCAAAAGTTTGTCATTCAACAGTAAACAGTAAATAGTAGACAAAGCTCGCCTTGTCATCCGTCTCAAAGTTCTAAATTCCAAGTCAATTCTTTTGAGTTTTGAGCTGTCATTCCAATGTGTGTGTTTGTGTATGGGCATAGAAAAATCTTGGCTACATAGTAAGCTGTAACAATATTATTTTTGTTTCCTCGTGTCAATATCTCTGTACATTGTACATCTTGTTCATTTAAAAGAGCTAGTTCTAAAAGTTTCGTAGTCAATTTGATGTTACATCAAAAATCAAAACAAATGTACTAAACAGACCAAACAACAACAAAAAAAGAGGACGAAGAAACAAGTCATTTTATACTGATTCTCCATTTTTATCAAATGTAGCACAAATACATTCAAATACTTTCAGAAAGTCCTCCGCTCCGCATACTCCATAGCTAAACTTAGTTTAGGAGAACTGTGTACAGTTTACAGTGTACAAGGTACTTGCCTTTGATTTACTTTTTTCTCAATACATACACTCTTCGCTAAAGAGCATCGTAAAAGGTTCTTTTTTGGAGCATCTCGGGAGCATCCCCTATGTAAATGTATACAGAGAGATGCTCCAAAAAAGCTCCAAAACTGTAAAATGTTGAGAGTGTAGTTTACGAAAGAAAGGAAAAGTGCTGGAAAAACAGTTTTAAAAACACTATAAATAGAAGCCGGAAGAGGAACTTGGCGTTTGATATGTAACAATTTAATCACAGTTCATAGTAGATGCTAAATTGTTGGACCTGTGTTCAAAGTTGGATTGTAGGTTGTAGGTGTGCAGTTTGCATGACTTTTTGCTCCTTTTGTACTTCAATGTATATATACATGAAAAATGATATATGGTATGCAACTGATTTTGACTTATGACCAGAATCTAGAATCTAGAATGGGAACTGGACTTGAGTTGTTGTGTTTATGTGGCCTGTTTGTAAAAATGGTAAACAGGATTATTCATAGTTTGCGTGTGAGCTGTGAGCTGTGAGCTCTGAGCTACTGGTTTAATCCCTCCATTCTCGTATTAAAAATTCAAGTGCTACTTAAGTTCATCTGTGTCCCAATGTATAATGTACAGTGTACAGTGTAGGGAATTGTTGAAAAAATATTCAAAATAGCCACTCGACTTGTCGGTGTTTCACATAACATGCACGTGGTTCACAGAAAACAAATTACAAACTCAATTTATTTTCTCTTGCTTTCTCCCCTTCAGTTGGTATTTACATGTACGTGTGGTTGTTTTTTGTGATGCCGTACGTGCAAAAAAAAGTTTAAAAGTAAAGCCAAAAAAATCTGGAATAGATTCATATAAAAAAGACTCCAGCTGGAGCTGAAGTTTACAATATTTTGGGGCTGAAACATGTAAACAGAGAGAGTGAGAGTGAGAGAGATGGCAAAACTTGGAAGTTTTGAGTTCTAATTTTGCACATATTATGTGAATTTTGGAGCATGCACATGTGTAAGCTAAAACCTAAACCACATTTGAAATATTTCTGGTCCCTGTCTGTTTTGCTTTAAACAGGGCAGGCTGTAAATGTGCCCTCAAATTTTTACATACCGTCTACTTTCTACTGTCTACTGTCTACTGTCTGTCTACCATATTTATTTTGTTTATAATTTTTTAATCTAATGCTGAAAACAAAATTATGGCTGAATCTACAGACCCCTGGTTGGTTGAACTTTGCTACTAATATCTGTAGTGGTAGTTTGCAATTTGAAACTTTAAAATATTTAATATTAAATACTAAAACAAAAATGAGATTCCTCGTTTTTCTCTTCAAGTTGCAGAAAATGCAATATCATGAAAATTTCCACCGGCAGTTGCTGGAAACTGAAGACGTTGGAAGAACTAAATTTCATTTATGTAAGCGGTTTTTATGCAATCCTCAAAATGTTACAATAGTTCCTTTGAAATTAAAAATGTCTCACCAATATTCATATCTACCTTCTATAAAATCCGTATCCGATGGCGTCATTGTGTACGTCACGCTCTAGAGAAATAGCCATTACTCTGGCTAAGAGAAATAGCCATTACTCTGGCTAAGAGAAATAGCTACTACTCTGGCTAAGAGAAATGGCTACTACTCTGGCTAAGAGAAATCACCACTACTCTGGCTAAGAGAAATAGCCACTACTCTGGCTAAGAGAAATAGCTACTACTCTGGCTAAGAGAAATAGCCACTACTCTGGCTAAGAGAAATAGCCACTACTCTGGCTAAGAGAAATAGCCACT
>JAQGBH010007007.1:0-11643 GCA_034698265.1 Sminthurinus aureus
TTTCTGTTTAGAGAGTTTACAGTTTATCGTTAGAACAACATCCTTGATTCTGTGGATTCTAGAATCTAGAATCTAGAATCTAGATTCTCCAGATTCTGGAAATGGAATGAAATGGAATTCGAACTCCGTCTCTGTGCCCTGTACTTTGTGAACTACATGGTTTGTAGTTTGTATGTGTACACATAGATTTTCGCGTGTGTTTTACATGTACACTGTACAAGGTACATGTATCACGTAGGTACTAAGTATAGAATGTAGCGTGTAATCTTTCGTTCTCCATGAAATCCGCATGTTTTGAGCGTAGGTGGATCCAATTTTATTGAACTAGCCTTGGTTTTCCTTTCTCTCCTTTCTTCCTCTTTCCCTTTCCTTTTTTGCTTTTCCTTTTCACAAGCCAAAAGTCGAACACAGACATTTACAATTCACGTACACTGCATACGATGCAGGATGCACGATGTACGATGTACTGGAATAGTGGAATACATTCAAATTGGATAGACATTCAAGAAAACATAAGACACGGACACTAGATACTAGATTCTGAATTCTAGGTTCTAGATGCAAAAAGAAAGATGAAGAGGAAACCCAAAACCGAACCTGAGCAAAAAGTCTAAGTGGGTGGTAATGGGAATGTCAATAAATACAGAGTTTTCACATTTAACTCCATGTTTCGCATTGTATCGTGTACGTTGTACTTTGTACATTTTAGATTATAGGTAGATACATTCTATGTAGAATGTACATTGTACAACACAAGGTCGGAATTTGTTTGCCTACATTTTCCATTCTCCAGTTTCAGTACAGCTTCTGCTGTACCTTGTACATTGTGCGTTACATGATGTTGCCTTTTGGGTTTTGGATTTTGGGCATTTAGTTGATTAGTCGGTTGTTTGTAGTCATCGCCCGTCTTGTTTTCATAGTTGTACTTTGGGGAATGATGTAATTTGGGATATAATACAAAAAACAACACATGATAATCGTACTTAATATTATGCACTGGAGGAGGAGATAAAAGCTCCTCTGTTCTCTGTTCTCTACTGTCTAGTGTCTAGTGTCTAGTGTCCTCTCTATAAAATTCCTTTCCTTTTACTACCTTCAAAATAGAAAAGTACAAAGAGAATTCATAGCATGGAATTCATACTTTGTGCTTGGATTAGCTCGACTTTCCTCTGTTCCCATTCTGTTTTGTGAATACAAGGGGAAGAAAAGAAGTCAAAGAAAGAAACAGAAAGGAGTTAAGAGTATCTAGGATCTAGAATCTAGAATCTACATATAATGGAAGTAGTAGGTAGACCTATAGAAATCTAATGCTGTAAATGCGCTGTTTCTTTTACTTCTTTCTCTTCCCATTTCATTCCATTCGTTCTGTTTTTCCTCCTTCTTTCATTCAAGTTTCAAGTGTAAAAAATACACATTTTTTTTCTCCATCCGCTAGCTCACCCGTTTGAATTTTGAATCAATTGGTAGAGACTAGAGACCCAAAACTTAACAATTCTAACGATGGAAAACTGGAATGAAATGAACAATAAAATGTACACGTGTTGAGTGTTGAATGAAATTTGTCCGTTTCTGTTCTTTTCACCCCCTATTTTCTGCTTTCACAATTATTTGTACTTTGTGTATGAACCAATTTTTTCATTGAAATTAAAAATTAGAAGCTGCAGCAAGTTTATAAGAGGATGAGGGAAAAGAGCAAAGTGGAACCAAACCATAGTTTTACTTACGCGCGTATGTATAATGTATAAATGATGGCGAAAGTTGGCCACTTTTTCTCTCTTTTCAGTGTCAGCTGTTCACTGTTTAATGTTCAAATTGCAAGTTGCATGTTGCACATGACGCGGTGTACATTTTATAGATATTTTTCAACAGCTTCCAACTTGACTTTGACTTTGATGCAACTTGAGCTTGACATTTGCAGTTGTACTTTGTAACGTAAAATATCTTAGACATGGGATTGGGTTTGTAAAAATCACAAAGTTGAATGATCAAGTATTGAATGAATGCTCAGTGGTCGCTGGTCGTTGGTCATGCTTCTAGTTTCTAGTTTCTAGAGTCTAGTCAATTGTTTATTATTATTGTGATGACCCGCTTGATTTCTAGCTCATGTTTTTAGAAGGTGATTATACAGAACAGAAAATGAAGTGTATGCAGTAGTGTACAGTGTACATAAGTTTTACATGTAGGATTATCAGGGGAATTCATAATGAATGTTGAATGTTGGCAGCCACTGTTTTCTGTTTTCATATGATGCATTTTCTACCGGGCTTTACTAATCGTAATCGTAATCATAGTCGTAATTTAATTTAATTTATTCATGCAGAATCAAAGTAAGAAGCAAGTAGTTGCTCGTAGTTAAGGCTGTGCTGCTGTCGGAGAAACTTGTTAATTAGAATAACCGGATGCTGTTTCTTGTTTCTTTCCTCTTGAATCTTTCATCTTGAAGATTTTAGACTAGCTGGTTGTAGTTTATAAATCTATTAGGTAATTTTCTGTGTTGGCTAATTAAAATTGCATTCAATATTCTTTCAATGAGGCTTAAGATGGAAATGGAAAAAGTAAGTTTTGGAACCTTGTTTTGAGGGTTCTTCTAGAATCTAGAACCTAGAATCTACATTGATTATTTAAATTCACCAAAAACAAACCAAAAATGTATGAACCCCATAAATATAAAACGGACAATTAGTCGTAATAATAATATGATTTACATGGAATAATAATTCGTAATAATCATAGCGCAATATTAATGGGTTTGTTGCTAATTACGTGTGATAATTGAGTTGTTCTTTGTGCTTAGTTCCTCATAAATGTAACTCCCACATCCCACATGATTTTCCTAATATATTCCGCACTAGTTGCTGGGTTTGCTGCATAATAACATGAAACGTAAACATGACTAATCTAAAGAAAATTTCATGAAAAGTTGTCCAGGTACGTGAGATTTATCAACTGATAAAAGATTTACGACTTCATTATAAATAAAGGTAAATGCGAAATCCTAAATGCTAATGTCTCAAGTTCCAAGTTCCAAGCTCTAACATATTCTACATTCTAGATTCTACATTATGTTTCCTTATCTGTCACACGTCTAGGTGCTTAATCACATTCAATTCAAGAATCAAGTATCAAGGCTGGGCAGTTTCGTCTAACGTCTAGTGTCTAGTCTCTAGTGTATACATTGTGGACAGCACAAAATGGAGATGCGTAACAAAATATCCTAATATCGCCAATATCACTATTGTATACGAGAGTAATTGCGGATTAACGTGTGAATGATGATGTGCTGATCGCAATTACTGATTAGAATTTAGAATACTCTGTTTTTTCTTCGTACTTCAAGTTTCTTGTTAAAGTTTGAAGTAGAACTGGCGGATTTTCCTCCACTTTTACATTTTTCTCTGAGATAACTTACATCTTACATGAGTCCAGTATTCAATAGTCAATATTCAATAAATCATAATAAGTTCAATGCGCATAAAAGTATATATTCTTAACAAGTTAATAAATTTGAATTATTATTATTATTATTATCCTAATCTTAAAATACAGAGAACTGAGCAAAAAACACTTTTGAACGTTTGCATGAGAATCGTGTAGATCATTTTGTCTGATTTCTGATTTCATGTTCCATAATCTTTTGCACACGTGTGTGATGCGACCGCAACCGTCGACCAAAAAGTGTGCAATGTGCAACATTACTTTGATCTTTGGTTCTACTCTTTTTGGTTGTGAATTATGAAACTCCGTCTTATATTTTACTTGTTATACAAAGTTTTTGACGACCAGAAAAAGACAGAGTTTTGTTTCGTATTCTGTAGTGCCGAAATGGGATAATGGATACAGCCCAGCAGTCAACAGTAGCAATTTGATTTGATTTTTTAATATTTTTAATTCCAGTTATTGCTATTTTTTCGTTCTAATGGTAGATCTTTTTCTTTTCCCGTACAAACTCCAAACTAATTGGTAATCAAGTTTAAAATGTCTCTGTATGTTGTATGTTGTGTGTTGCCAAATAGTGTGTAAAAATAAAAAATAAAACAAGATGATTGAAACCGGTTCATTCAACATCCAACTAGAAAAAAATGTTGTTTTGAGTTTTGCGGAATTTATACATTGTGATTTGGAATGGAAATAGTAAACAGTAAATATGTAAGACAATCCACAAAATCATGTTGGAGTGTGTGTAATGATAAGGAATAAAAATAATAATGAAAGCTGATGATGCGGCATACAAAAAAAGCAAAACAGCTTTTGCCTCATGTCTTTTGAATTTGAATTTGAATTTTATTGGGATGTACATGAGACAAAAAATATAATATAGTATTGAGTTTAGAGTTTAGAGATGAGAGCGTGTGTGTGTGTGTGTGTGTGTTCTGAGGCTTCCTAGTAAATGAACTGTTGTCTCCTGTTGTCATGTCATTGTTACAAGCACCTTGTCTGTCGTGGTGGGTAGTTGTGGAAGTGGAGGTTGGCAGTTTATGAGTATTTAGTATTTTTATGCATAAATCTATCTACATTCTACACACATCTTCCTTTTGTACTGTTTGCTGTTTACTATTTAGCGTAATACTCTCATCTGTGTTCCTTTCTAGTTTCGAGTCTCGAGACTCGAGTCAAGTTCAAGTTATCTGTCAACTTTCTTCTTGTGAGAGATGAAACAGTCATCGTCAGTTGCAACTTTTAAAGAATATCAGTATTATGTATTATGTAATGTCATCTCGAGTCTTGAGTCTTGAGTCAAGAATCTTGAGCATTTTATTATTTCTTGTATTTCGTGTTTCTTTAATCCTCCGTCATCCGGGTGCATTGTGCATTGAAGACAAGCAAAAGTTAGGCATTTAATCGAATTCAGTTCTGCTCAATTCTCAATGCTCAATGCTCAATACCTGTTCTTGTTGTGGTTGCGTATGGTGATTTTATATAAGTGATTTTATATAAGTGTGCTGCTCTCATCTTCATCCTTTAATTTTCTTTTGTTTTCTGTCTTCTGTTTTATTATAGGTAGTAAAAAATGCTCTGATATCTTTAATCGTTAATCTTGAATGCATTATGTACATTTTATTAATGACAGTATTTAGTATTTAGCTAACCTTTTAAACTTTTAACTAACTTAGTTGATACTTGATAAGTGATGACTTTAATTTTTTCCTTCGTTTTTGTTGTTGACATTGTCATTCGTCTTGGTGGAAATGCACTTATGACCTTTGGCAGTCATGATTTTAAATCCAATTTCCACGGTACAAACACAAAAAGTCTCATGTGTACAACTGCATACCGTGTATGACCACCTATTAATCCAGCTGCAAACAGTGAGCCAGCTTCAAATAGTAAGCCAGTACCAACGAGAGTGTTCAAATAGTAATCCATGCTTTGTTATGCAGGAAAAAGTGAAAGGAGCAAAAAATCCCGTTCACTTTTCATGTGCGTACATACTGTGCTTGTGCATTGCTGCGCAGAGCTAACAGCTTCATACAGTGAGCCAGCTTCATTTAGTAGACCAGTACTCAAAAAGTGTTCAAACAGTAGACCAGGCTTAATAAATGGTCATATACGGTAAGTAAATATATGCTCAACTTCAACTGTTGGCTAAAAAGATAAAAGGACAGGTGTGCATTGCAGCAGAAGAGGAAAAGTTGATTTTCCTTGAAAATTTTGAATTTGAAATAAATATGTACTGTGAAAAGAACGTTGGAAAATAAAAGGAAGAAAAATGATGACATTGTACTTTGTACAGTTTGCTTTGGCTTGTTCCTGGATCCTGGATATTTTTTCGTGCAGAGATCAAATCATAATTCTTGACATGACATGGACATGGAGAAAAGGGTCATAAAAAATGGGTGCTTACAGGGTGACATGTATTTTTTATGGGGAATTGGATCTATTGTTTCACCGTGCTCAATGTTCAATGTTCATATGAATTAATGATGAACACAGGCTTTTCCGAGTGCATTGTGTATTGAGTATTGTGTAGAGCACGTGTAACGGGTACGTTGGTTGCATTTCAAATTTTAAAATGCATAGCAATGTACAATGTACCTTTGAGCTTTGAGTTTGGAGTTTAGAGTATGTGACGAGTTTACGATTTGGATTTACGATTTTTGATCCAAAGTTGATATTCATTTTATGCCTTTTGTATCTTGTACTTTGGACTTTGTTCGGTTGATGTTGGATGTAGGTAAATTCATGAATTTTGAAACGTATTTTGTCCTCAGGTTCCCAAAGTTTGTAGATTTGGAGAAAAAAGGATTCATTTTCTTATTTTGCAGTTTACTGCTATTTTTTTCTGTTTTTACTGTTTATGGAAAATCATATTACATATTCATGAACCTATATTTTTTCATTGTCTGGAGTCTGGAAAATCTCGTCAAAATAAATGTCTATCGCTGATGACTGGTTTCTTGATTCTTGATTCTAGATTCTAGGGGAAATGCTTTGTTCTTAGTGTCAGATCCAATCACAGTTGAAGACTGTAAGACACAGTTGTCTCGTTGACCGTTGTCCGTTTTCCTAGAGTCAAGAATAATTACTAATTAAAATTTAAAGGGACAATTTGATAGTACATTATTGTACTTGATCTTCTAAAGTATTAAATATTTTGCAAAAGGATAAAAAATAGTTATCCATATTCTAAAGACAAAAGAGGAGACGGTGTATGAAATTTCAGTGGAAAGTGGAAAGTCAAAAGTTCCAAGCCATGGATAATACAGAGCGTGAAACCATTACCTCTTTAACTTTTAATTGCTTGCTCATTTGACAGCTCATTATTTTATAGCCTTAAGGGTATTCATGGACAGAGATCGAAACCGAGACTGGACTAAAGAATACAGCGTGGTCCAATAATTTACATTTTACAGTGTAAGATAGACGATAGACGTTATTGAATTTTCCGCAAAGGGGTACAAATTTCCCATGTAACATGTACAATATACATTGTAAAAGCTAATTGTTTACGACTGCTTAGCCATTTTCTGTTTGCTGATTCATCTTAAAATTTGCATGTTTAAAAATGATTGATATGCATGATAAAATGTAAGATGTACGATACATCTGTGATCTGTGTCTAGTGTCTAGTTTTGGATTCCTTAATTGTTAATTCCAAACTCCAAATGCAACCTAATCATTTCTTAGAAATGTAATTTGTGGAAAAAGGACAACTTTTCGTGTACATAGTATATATACATATGTAAATTATTGCTACATATTAAACGTCAGTTACTTGTCATCTTTATAAAATATAAATGCATAAAAATTTTACATAATAATGTAAAATGAAATAAACAAGTTGTATTCTCTTGTAATGCGAGTAAAATATAAATCCCCTGCCCAATTATATAATATTTTTAATATTTCTCCGATTTGTGTAAGATGAAAGAAAGTAAACCGAGATTATGTTTTAAAAAAGGGCCAATAACCCAATAAGATTCAAATCGGATCTTTGTTCAAATTTCTGAAAGAGCTTATATCTTATATCTCATCCTTTTACCTAATTATTTGAAACTTTTGCATCAAATAATGATTTGCCTCGAGTCCTGAGAGGATTTATCGGTTTAAATTTTATTCAAGTGACTCATATCTCATATGTTGTATAATATAAACTATGAGATTACATTTCTAATTCCCTAATTGTGGAATCAGAGCAGAAAAAAAATAAGTCAAGATCCAAGAACAGTAAAAAAAAATGTAGGATTGCATTTCAAATTTCAACGTAACATCATGAATATTTATAATCAGCTAACGATCATCGAGAATATAAACGATGGATAATGCTACAACTGAAATGCATACAGAATCTAGATCAAAGGCTCGAGATACCTTGAACTAGCTTTTTTTAAAGGATTTTTAAATATAACAATTTACAATGAATCTCAAAGCTCAAAGGCATATTTTAATCATTGGGGTATGTTTGAAGAAATTATCCATGTTTCCTATATTTTAATCCAGTTTTCTCATGTTATTTCTTACAGTCTTCCATTTCTTCCATTTGAATAATAGTAATTTAATAATGCTATATGCTATAGTTTACAGTTATGTTTTCATAAACATATCTGAAAGTTGGTATTATTTGGCATTCTAATATTTTTTGAATGAACAATTCCAATTTTGAATTTGCGTTATAAAATATCATTCGTCAAGGTTTCAACAGAAATGATTTTTTCTCTTCGAGATTCTCGGTATTCAGTATTTGGTATTCGGCAAATGAAGGAAAAAATGTAGTGTGTAATTGAATTGAATAAAAAATAAACGTTAAATAATCACAAAGCATGAAAGACGAGAGACACAAGACATAAAAAATTTCGTGTATTTGACTTGACTTGATTTGATTACATTTGACTAAATTAATTGTGCATGTGTAAGATGTATAAAGTATAGTGTCGAGTGTGTAGTATCGAGTATCGAGTACACATTGTGCATTGTGCTATGTAGATTGTAGATGTACTGGTGTGAATGATTAAATACAAACAAGCTGTTTAGCTTTCCATTCTCCATGAATAATTTGCGTAGCTCAACAATAATAATACGACGTTGTGAGCTGTGAGTTTTGAATAATCAGGTTGAAAAAAAAGCGAAAAACAAAAGAGAGAGACAGAGAAATTATAAGGAAAAACGAAGCACGTAATAAAAGGATGAGAGATGAGACTGGGATGCAAAAAGTCTCTATATCAATTGCAAATGTTGGTTTCTGGATTCTGGATAGAATTGCATGTAGAATTGTATTGTCGGCGGCTGTGTAAAGTGTACATTGTATACACAAGTACTTACAAACAACACACAAGTCATTATTATTTTTATTGTGATGAAGCTAGTTGATCCTCTTGATTCTTGATAGGCGTCAAAGCTGGCTCCAGGGTATTATTCATCCAGAGAAAAGATTTCCTGCTATTATCTCATTACTCACTTCTCGTTACTCATTATAAGATTGACATGTGCAATGTGAGTTTGTGTTTTGTGGAAAAGGTAAAATGTATAATTGATAATATGCCGCATATTCAATTTTCAAGCTAATATGCACGTGTTTTTTACGTTTCTAGTATGAAATATAAAATGCACCCTGAACATTTAAAAAAGTATGCAACAAATAATAGAGATTCAACCCTTGAAACAACAGAATACAGTCCTTCAAGATATATACAATGTACATGTGCACATTTTATTTTCCATTCAAGTATATTTCTTTGAAGAGTAAAATTCTGAATAATGCAGTAGTGCAATAAGATATCTATAATCTGCGGTAGATTTGTCATTCATTAAGTTGCTCAGTTGGAATTATTGTTGTAAAATAGTTTATTAAACAAGTTTATTTCATATTGACATGACATGACCAATGACCACTTACAACTATGGTTCAACTATTGACGATTGGGTATTGGGTATCAACCTGCCAAATTGACATTTCAGTGGCTAGTAATTTCATTGATATCATTGATTGATTTCATTTTATTCATATAATACACAATAATGTTTGAAGAAACTGACCACGAAAAGTAAAACAAATATAAATACGTTTTTCAACTACCTGTTTAGAACTGAAGATTGTGGATTGAGGAGTTTTGTACCTATAAAATAATAAAGTTTGTAGAATAAAAATTCAGTTTATTGGAAGTTTGTCAAGGTGTTCAACTTGAGGAGTTGAGAGCAGAATATAAAAATATGCATCTTCATGTGCCATATTTATTGTGCATACATGAATCATGACTGGAAAAATATGGGGATAATATACATAAAATATTCAGATTAAATAGATAAATAGAGGAAAATATATGCAAATTGCCTTTGCAACACATGGTGGGTGATAAACTTGATGATACGTGTTGGATGTTGGGTGTTGGGTACTGTACTTGTGTCATTTTTTCCAATGTATCTGGTGTTTGCGCTTCGACGTATACCTGGAGAAAAGTCATAAAAAAATAACATGTATATTTACATATCTAGTACAAGTTTTGATGAGTATAAAATTTACTGCACATGTAATCATATTCTGTTTTAGTTGGATTTCACCAAGTTAAGGATAGAAAACAGTAGCAATAGAAATAAAGAATTGTGTACAACATCATAATATGCGTACTTCAGTAGTCTCTTCATGGCCTGTCCAATGTTCAATATCCACCTGACTTTTGTGCATGATTTGAGCTCATACTTCTTTTTTATGTTTCTTAACATGTGTATTGACTTTTTGTTGTCCTGCCGAATTTAAAATAATATGATACTATATTATGTTATAGGAAATTGGACGAAAAAAGAAATCATATTTTGAATTTGATGGAGCTCTCATTTGAAGTTTGAATTTTTGTTTATCTGTCCGCACACTGAATGTGCTATATGTTGTATGCGTTGCAGAAAATGTGTGAATGCGAAAACTACACAGTAGGAATAAAATAAATAGGTTTTTTTCAAGAACCTCCTCCATCGCCGTCTTTGTTCTTATTCTTATTGTGATTCTGTATTCTGGATTCTGGCAATGTTGATCAGATAAGACTTGATGAGTTTCGTGTTTATGTGCTCCTAGAACACAAATTACTGTCTGTACAAACACATGTAGCTACGTTCATCTCTCCTTTTTCCTAAGGAACACAAGAAAATCCGATTCCGAATCATGAGATGATTTATTAGATGTGTATTGTGTACGTGTGTATTTGTGAGAATTGAGAATTGACAAAAGTTTTCGACTAGATTTATTGGTGTGTACGTTTACATTCTAGCTCTCTCCATTTCTTGTATTTATATTTTATATCATGTTCTGTGCATGTGTTTACAGTATGTACAATGCACAATGTAATTTCAGCATGATTATTAATGTCCAATCTGTACTAAAATGCATTAATCTAGGCATATGACTGTGGTATGAAACATGGAGCCAACAACATGCTAAAATTTTGTATTTGCATTGGAAAATTTTGAATTTTAGTCAGGCAATAATATCATTTCTGTCTTCAAAGATACTTTGCGTACTTTGCACTTTGAAGAAATGTATGTATCAAAGTCCCAATGTACAGAAACGAATGAAAAGCTTAATAATAGTTAGAAGAAATAGATTGGTTTACTGAACATGAAAAGTTTGAAGCCAATCTCTCCAGTGCATGCTCGCTGTTCATCATTTTAGTGTCTGAAGTTGCAGTATGTATAATGTATAATGTATAGGCGACGTTTACCCTTGAAATTTAACTGAGGCTGTAAATTGTAAATTTACACCAAAAAGTGCATGTTGCACTGGTTTTGCATGAATTGCACATTCAACATTGCAAATATTTATAAAAGTAGTGACATTGCATTGGGAATAGAGACGATCGAATTTCAGATTGTGAAATGATTTATTTGGCAGCTTTTTTAAATGAAATTTTAAAAATATGTCGTGTAACATGTGATATAAAAGTGCGATGTGCAGTCAGCATTGTGCACTGTCCACACATGGAGTACTGAGAACTGAACGGAGTCATTGAAAATGCAGTTTAATGAGTAGATGTTTCCTTGCTATAATGTCATGTGTTATCTGCCATATAAAATATGTGCATAAATGTGTTTGTTTTCCTAAGGATAATAATAAATAATAATGTACCATTTGTTTATTATATTTGATGAACTAGGTGCTTCAGGTCCTCAGCAAGGGCAGCAGCCAACTCGAACTCTGAACATTTTACATAATTCAGAATA
>JAQGBH010007008.1:0-11641 GCA_034698265.1 Sminthurinus aureus
ATACAAAAGCTGTTTTGTTTACTGTTGGAAGTATACAACATGCGTTTTGTTCATTCTTGGCAGATCTCGTACGATATAATAAACTTGTCCACTAGTTTGAAAATTTTCCCGCTAGAGGGCACTGACTAGTTTAAAATTTTCCCGCGAGGTGGCGCTAGCTTTGCTGTCTCACATTACCCCAATGTGCCACAGACAGACAGACAGACAGACACGAGGAAAACAATACTCTGCTTCGCATCGTAAAAAGGGAGAATTTGTGAAAAATTAATTTATTTATAAAGGAAATTCATCAAACTTTCAATACTGACTTTTTGTCAAAAGTCAATATTTTTTAATTAAAGAAAACCAGGAATCTTGAAAACAAAGTAAAAAACGACTAATAACTAATAACTAAAAAAAATAAACAATAAACGTCATATGAATCGATGATCGATTGTGTTTACTTTTAACTTTGGTTTCAACTGTTTGATGATAATCGAGTTCCTTTTGTATTATTGTGTTTACGCAATCTTTTTTATCTCGTTTCTCTTGATATTTTTATCACAGGTATCGTCTGCAGGTGGAAGACTAATACGAGAACGGCGGCGTGTGGCAAAAATTTTGTTGGTAAGCATATTTTTTCTTTTAACAAAAAATGTGCAATTTTCAATGTTCCATCCGATTTTCATTACTTACGGGTTTTTGTTCATGACGTTTCGTCCTTCAATCAAAACTTTTAATAGCTTTTCTCAAGTCATTGTGTATTATTGTGTATTGTGTATTGTGCATCATGGAAAGAGCTATTTATAATATAATATTATGGCTTCCGTACTCAGTTATTTCACAAAAAGTATACACAATAATAAAAGGATGCTGAAATTTTTACTTCCTTTACTCAAATAATAGGGATTGAATACAAACTTTTGGTGACAATATCATGAATTCATGAATGTGGTTTTTTTTATTCTCACAGGTTCTCGCCCTCGTGTTTGCATTCTGTTGGCTTCCCTATTCCGTTTTGAGTCTTATTCTGGATTTAAAATCCCACACTCAAGATGACCAAAGTAAAAGTGATCATAGAAAAGGAGCTGACGACAGTGAGATTGCTTCCATTGCAACACTCCTTTTACCCTTTTCCATACTTTTGGGACATTTGAACAGTGCAGTGAATCCACTGCTGTACTGTTTACTCAGTAAAAATTTTCGACGAAGTGTAACCGAGCTTATAAGACATCCCACTAGAGCCGTTCGATCTCGACAACACTGCAAGGTAAAGAATAATAATAATCATAGTATAATATAACTAGTATTGTTCTGCATGATTTGTAAATCATTGCGTCAGTCCCTGAATAATTGAACAGTTCCAGCGTAAAACAATAAAGTTTCCTCCAGCTCTTCTGAATTCTAAATTACATAGTCTAAATACTAAATATTAATACTTACAAGAAGGACAAATTCTTATTCTCCATTTGCAATGCAGATGAAAGTAGAAACCTCTTTTCATTTTCAAGTGAATGGATAGAGAAAGTTATTGCATTAGAGAAACCAGAAGACTGAAATAAATACAGTTTGTTATCATTTTTGCGTGGGTGAGCTGTGAGCTGTTGAGAGTTGAGTTCATTTCTTATTTCGTCTTTTTGTAATGCTTGATTTCATCCACTTGGTTTGTCCTAATGCATTGGATTGGTTCAAAGAAGCATACTATTTTCTCTAAACTCTACAGCTGTAAACGGGGAAATCTCTGTCTCAACACGTTCCTTTCTTGGATTTTGAGCCCAAGGATTTGAAAACTTGTCCGTTGTGCATTGTACACTCCCGTTAGCGAGTGATAAGCGACAGACTACAGATGACGGAGGAAAGGAATGCATGATTTGGTTTTGATTCTGTCTATTATCATCAAAATCCCTTTCACAAAATCCGTATACTTTACCAAATGTTCAAGTACTTATTCTGGGTTATATTATTATTATCCCAGAATACTGTGAGAAATTCGTTTTGAGTTTTGAAATAGATATCATGTTATAATAGACAGCATACAAGCAAAACTTGTATATTCTTCAAACCTCGGTAAAAAAATATTTATACAGAGAGTCTACTTGTATTACAATTCTTTAAAAATGTTTCCTGGGACTTTAGCATGGAATGGCTTATTTCCGTTCCATATATTGCTACTGTAAACTGCACATTGTACGTAAAGGTTCAATCGATTTTCTATTAAAGTACGAACAAAAGAAGAAAAAATTCAGGAGCAGATGATAATAATATGTTTTAGGTTGTATAGTGATGATGGTGATGATCACCATCATCATAAAAAATAATAATACGGCAAATCTTGCAGCTTGTACTTCCAAATGTGAAGTAAGTAAGTGAGACATGTAACTAAATTCTGCAGGATACTTTCAAAAAATTGAATCCAGATTCCAAATATATTGGTTTTACGAATGAAAAATGCTCTACATATTATTATATTATTACAAGATTATACATTATACACTACAATACATGTTACCAGTTCAGTTACTAGCACAGAAAGTTTTCAATCTATTTGCAGTTTTCTCCTTTCAGTTTTTTCACAAATAATATTCGTTTTTCTTCTCTAATCTACTTTGTACTTGCCTTTGAATTTCTGTCCTGGAATGAAATGAAAAGTAAAACCTTTTAATCAAGGGAAAAAGATTAAATTCTTGCTGCACAAAAACATGTAATTTACTTTTCACGCCTTGGAAATCTGTATTATTCAGACTTCAGACTTCAAGCATGAATGAAAAATGAAATATTCTCACGCTTCCTTTTAAATACAAATCAAGAGGATATACAAAAAAAACAACAAAATCGATGCCGTCTGTTTTATAGAGCGTGGACTGTAGTGCATATACTTAAAGCAAAAAAATGCAAAATTCAGAGCTGTAAAACTACAAATGTGGATTAAAAAGCCCGTGCTCCCATGTGGCAAAACAAGCAACTGAAGATATATAAATAATAATGAAATCACTTTTTATCAATTTCAAATGATTATTAATTCAAATCGACCAATTTTTTTATAATGTTTTTCTTGAATAACTGAAAGCTTGAACTCTCAGTACAAAATTTCAATGGGTCAATATTTTCCCTGGATTCTGATACAGTCGTTGAAATAGAGACCAAAATAATGGAATCGATTGATGAAATTTTTACAGGATTCAAAACTCCAAACTATTCACCTTGAATTTTGCACACCTTGAAACTACCTCAAAAATTTGCACAAAACCATTCAGCAATCATATTCTCACGAATCATAAAAAAATCTACTGCATCATATCCTCAAAGATAGAAAAAACGGGTAGCATCGCTGTCTAAAATGCATCACATTATTATTATGTAGGATTTTATTATGAGAAAAATGTAATTTAAAAATGTCAAGAGAAAAGTTGTCAATTTTATTGTTATGCTGTCTGGGTTTCTTTTTGTATTTGCATAAGCAGTATGTTTGAGCATAGTACATTCAAATACTAATGATTTTGAAATAGCCTTGGACAGTGAACAGTGAACAGCTTATTTCTTTCATTTTCTTTGAACGCCAACGACAAGAAGAACTTTCACTCAATAAACTTGTGAACGTAGCACGAGTGCTCGAGTGCTTGGGCATGAAATACGAGATACGAGTGGATGAATAGGAGACTGTTTCGTGCCTTTCAGCTGGTCTACAGTTTGTAGTTTGTAGCGTGTATAATGTAAAATGTAAAGCTTTCGCCGTCTTTAAACATCTCATTCGGCCTCAATCCTCAATCCTCTGTATCAATCCTAGATACTAGGAAAGCTCTTGTATCTTCAAGGGCACAAAAGTTCAATGTTGAAGTTTTGAATGCATTTCCATCCTGTTCACTTGCATTCTATTACATAAAATAATCAAATTGAAAAGTATTTTGTATGGTTCGTTAGTTTTAAATAAGATGTAATAAGTAAACAATTTACTTGCAAATTTTGCTACGAATGGAATGTCAATTTCTAATAGCTAATACATGTCTTAAAACTCGCAATAAAACAGAATTACGTCAAATTGTTTGTCCCTTATCATGCAATTTAAGAACATGGACCGTAGACTTTAGTTGATTAAAACGTCTTAAATCTGCACACTGTACAGATATGACAGATCTTTTATATTTTTATCGCACTACATTCCACCCGGCATAAAACCCATCTAGATAATTAAGAAAATGGAATCTGGAATAAAAAAATGGAGCTATCTGCAGTTGCAAGCTTTTTTCAAGTAAAATTGGGTTGCAGGCAAAAAAAAAGTTCTTTTTTTTTTGTGAAATGACTAACAGCTAACAGCTCTATGTACAATGTACAATGTACATTTTCCTCATGTCACTTGATACCGTATATATACTATGTACGATACTATATACATTATACGTGTATGTAGCATATGAATAGAAACTCCATTCCCTATAGCTGAATTAGACGTAGACAAAGGCGTTGAATACTTCTTTAATCTTGTAGAAAATTCATGGATTTGATTGACAAAAAGTTAATCCGTTCTTTAAAAATCATTATCCTAAATTACTTTCACGCCCTAATATTTTTATCCAAATTTGATTTTTGTACTTAAGTCCCGAGTCAAATTATTCTACATTATTTTTTAAGCTTTCCTATAATTGAATCGCCAGCTGTGAAATAAATATGCACAAGAAGAATCCAAAAGCTTCCCAAATGACATTTCCTCTTGATTCAAAATAATTGCAGAAGAACTCTTGTGACTTGTGATTAAAAAACTGAAACTTATTAATTATTTTTAAAATATTCTACAAAACCAACTGATAATTTGCAATTCTCACTTGCCTTTTGAAATTCAAAAATAATAACTACTTCTTGAACATTTTAGTTACCTACAGGACACAGGAACAGATTTATAATTGATAGCCTTCGGCATTTCGTACGTTTTGTAATGCCGATGATTTAGGATAGAATCATGTAAATGACTTTTCCCAAAACTTTTTATAACAAAGAATGAGAGCGCGAAAGAGTACTTTATATCAATTAACTATTCATATATTGAAGGAACAACGAACAATATAAATCATATCATATTATTATGGTAAAATGTGAATAGTTTTGTTATGCAAGCTACAAACAAAAACTACGAACAAAAATTGAAACCTAAACTATGAAGTTGTAACAAGATTTATGATTTTTCATTGGAATACATTTTACTTTGTCTCCTTGCAGATCCGCATGACATTTCGACCACGAGATCCCCCACCATCTGCAGATGCGATGAGTAGTCAGAACAAGGCAGAAGCGAGTACTCGACCTAGAAATCATCATGCTCCGGAACCACCAAAAACAAACTCAAATCATTTCATGGATGGAGAGCCAGCGGAAATCTGCATTGTGGATTTAGGTAACAGTAACCCGGCAGCTGCAGCAATGGTTGCATACAGTCCGTCATCCAGTGGTTACAGTAGTCTGAGGCAAAGTACTGACACACTTGCGATTGCCATCGTCAATAAGGACAATGGTCATAGTGGACACAATGGACACAACGGTCATGCCATTCCTCATCCAGCCCCACATAGTTATTTCTCATCCGCTGCAACTTTTTGCTTAAATGGATTCTCCTCAACAAACAACAGAGAGAGCAGCGCAAAATGTTCCATCAATAATAATGCACTTGTAAGTCACAAAATTCCACAAACTCCAACATCTCAGGCCGTTGTGGCTATTTTGTCTAAAAGATGTGGGTCAGACGGGAGGAAAGTTCATGTCCCGTCTACTATTAGAGAAGAGTCAGACTCGTGTCATAGTCAAAAGTCTCGGTCCACTGCGTCTCTTCGAGCATATGTGCCCATCTAAATGTACACGTGCATAAATCGCCTTCATTTCAATTTCCTTTCCCATTTCACTCTACTATGATACCACGAAATGCGAAATGGAATGGAATGGATGCATACATTGAGTGAGGTATGAAAACAAATGGGATAAGTTTGTTTTCCTGATGTAAAATACAAAAAAGTCTACGTACATCTCCTCTTCATAAGACGCAAAGTACAACGACTGGACTGGACTGGCCAAAGGCAAAGTGAAGTTTCATAGAACACGGAACTGGTTAAAAGTGGACATGAAAACCAATTTTATTTTAAATTCTACATGTAAAAATACGTGGTATATTTTTTCTTATTATTTGTGAACTTTTAAGATCAAATTCAGTCGAATCAAGTCAATTTATTCGTAGCTCGTAGCTCGAAATTCTAAGCTCGTAGCGCGTAGAGCGTAGCTCGTAAGATAGAGACTTAAGTATCTTTCAAACATTTTTGAGACCAAACAATATAAATTTTAGCATTAAGAATGATGATACACATATTTTTACATTTCATCAATATACTGTACATTGTACATGCAAAATTCTACTACTCAATAGTCATAAAAGTTTATAGTTGTGATTCATACTCTAAAATAGCAACGCAAATATTTCCAAAACGTACAAACCGTAACGGAATCTATAAAACGTACATGACTGTACTTTTGGAAACTATACTACAGTGTGTTGTGTACTACAGTACTTTGAGTGAAATGACTAATACTCGATATTTATGAAGAGATAAAAAATGGCGCGCGCATAAACTACAAAAAAATTATCAAGTTGTACATATAGATATATTAGATTTTTTTTTAAATCATAAGAATCATCTTTTCTAAATTTAGGAAAAGGAGAAAATACTTAAAAATACTTAAAAATTCTTTATACGCACGACAAGTACTAAATATAAATACGATATAAAACATAATATAATAGACAATGTACCTCTATATTTAAAATTGAAATGCACCTTTTATAAGAGAAAGTCATCACATATTATTATAGTATGACATTTTGTACTTTGTTTTCCCTGAAAAGTAATTACTATTGCATATTGCAGATTACTTTCACCGAGTTATTGTTACATGTTATGTGTCAAGCGACAAGTGTCAACAAAAAAAATTATATATATACATATATACTATTATGCGTGTATATTGAATGTTGTCAAAAGTCAAAAGGTTGTTGTTTGTTGTTCTCAATGTCTAACAAGTAACAAGAGTATATAATATGTATAGGTTGGCTACTATTGAAATGGAGAGTGCTAAATGCTAAGTGTACCTGGAAAAATCTGTACGTAATTTTTGTCACTATAATTATACATATAAAGTTAGGTTGTATATTATTGTTTATTTCATGAATGTGTCACATTCAATATTCAATTCCTCAATCCAAGGTAAGAGAAGACTACTAGGAAATTAAGCACCTTTAAAATATTTGGAGAAAATACTATTATGAAAGAAATAATGTTATTGATGGCACTGTTGTATAAGTAACATATATAAGATATAAGTATGAAATTGATACAATGTGGAGTCTTTTGTAATATTTATTTAATATTTAGTACACTAAACATTGCATGAAATGTTACATAATATTCATATGAATCATATGATATTAACATTAAATAGAGTATACTCCATGCTCCATACTATTTACTACTTATAACTTATAATATAACAGTGGTCATATTACTTTTATGTATACGATAGGACATTGACGAATTAAAATTAAACTACAATTTCGCAACATACAGAGGAAAATGTAAATATAAATAAATACTTTCCATTTCGTTAAATGTCTAGTGTCTGGTCTGAGATAAATGTCTGAGGTAAACCTTTTCGTCATGGTTTATGATGCTTTCCATGTTTATTCGAAAACTAATTTGAATTAAATGTGAAAAGCGAAAACCCTTGTTAATTTTATTTAACCTTTGAAGTTTTACCAAATTTCCATTAGTACGCCCACATGGGTATAATTTACGTAATTTATGTACCTGAGTACTTTCTAATAATAATTGTTAATTTATTCAGTAGTTTTGTTTTCTCATATCATGTGATAATAATTTTTACACAACCTGAAGTTTTAACCAAAGATGAGATGAGTGATTTCACTATGAACGTTGTTTCTATTTTCTATCTATGTTGCTAAATATGTACAAAATTAAGATTCTATACTCAAGAATCTGGGATTCAAAATACCTCCTACTCATTGCTAATAGTTAGTTTAAAAATTATAAAAATGTTATAATACATATGTAACCGTTTTAGCTTTATGAAAAATAATTTTATGTCCCTCGAGGCTCAAGGATATAGATCTATAGATATCATATTATTCGTACTTCGTACTACAACTTGTTGATCAGTGATCACCATTATTTATTTCCATAAAGCCTGCTTTGTTGAATAAAAAACTGAAAATTTACTACGTATCACTTATTTTGCAAAAAATTTTATTAAATTCATAAGCTTTGTAAGCTTGTTGAATTATGTATAAATCGGACATTGTACATTTTCAATTTCCAAAGGATACACAATCTTGCATGCATATATGCAAATTTTCTCAAATTTATTTGTAATACATGATAATATGTTCTGTGTTCTGTACTCTGTACGTTATAAATAATATTATAATGTAAATGTTTCAAAGGTCTAACAACTTAAAAAATAATAATAAAGTTGCTAATTATTATTATTATTGTCCAATTTTCTTCCGTTCACGACGTCTCTGTATGGAAATTTATTTACAACTAACAACTAGCATACCTACAACATATTATCACCTATAAATAATCATATAGTGAAACGCATATGTGCGTCTGCAGTACTAACAAAGTGTAAGACAAAGTTCCTAGAACTCAGAACATAGTTACTACAAGAGTCCAAGAGACAAGAGTACGAGATAAGCTTGACAAAAGAAAACTATCGCGTAACATGTTTTGGCAAACTTGTATCAAACTGACAGTAGACAGTACCAAAGAAATAAGAGTACTTGAAGAGGAACAATGCAAGCACATGCACCCTGAATCCTGAATGTAGTAAACACCATGTACCAAACACTAATCTGACATGAATGGAATGAAATGAATATCCTGAATACCTGCCTCACAAACCACAAACTGTCCACAAGATGAACACAATGTCAGAAACGAGGAAAGCTAAATTTGCAGAAATCGGAATTTCTATGCTCACTTCCAGGAAAATGTGATATGCTCTTTGTAGTCCAGACCAAAGAGTCAGAAGACAGTGGAATCCCATTCACTCTTGTTTTTTGTGACAGATTTTCTTTTTACGTCATGTTATATGTACAATGTACAATACACACGACGATCAGGCAGATAATCATTGAAGCGAATGCATCAAATTTCATAGAGCCTTATCATGAAATACTATAATATATTATGCACATGAATCTCATAATGGAAAATGAAACCACGAAATAGGAATTCTTGAATCAGGTAAAGAAAGCGACGATGCAGAAACCATCGTTTTAATTTACAACATCAAAATAGCTGAGTAGGCTTGCTGTTGTTTATCATTCATCTGAACAACTGTTTTCAGTATTCAGATAATTTATATGCATTTTCTCCTCTAGTCGTCAAATCCCTTCATAATAATATGATATCTAACAAAATCAATCTCATTTATTTCTATTACTTACATTCCTAAAATCTAGAATTACTTGCAATTATTATCATCATTAATAATAATAATTTATATTTCGTCAGAAGTATCCTTAAACATGCAATGTCCAATTTCTCGCATATGAAGATAGTGCACATGGATGGATTATCGATAAGTTTCTCCACGAAGTAAAAACGAGAATCGATCTTTCTTTATCAGTAAAGATGCTAATAATAATACAAGATTAGAGAAAAAATATCAACAGAAATTAGCAACCATAAGTTTGAACAGAAATTAGGTTACTACGTTGAGTAAGCTTTAGCTGTACATTGTACATGCATTATGCATTTGGAATTGTGAATGATGAAAATGATACCTTTTCCTTAATAACTCCTCAACGAATTCAGATGTGAAAGTTCTGAAGTTCTTCTGCATCATGAAATTTTTATAATCAAATTATCTAAATTGAACATTTCTGTCGATCTTGTTATCATGTCTGTTACTACTTTGTTTAAACTCTATATCATACATCATGTACCATGTACTTATGACTTATCCCACTATAAAACTAGTTGACAGAATTCCTGCGTAGACTCTAGCCGTATGGAAAATGTGAGATGAAAAGATTCTCCTGTAATTACATATCATGCATCAAGCTGAAGTATACCATTAATGCCAATTCAATAGTTTTGAATTCAGGATGCAAAATTTGCTATGCAAAACAAATGTGAAATACCTAATATAGAAAAAGTTGAATAAAAGTAATGATTTAATTATCAAATCCTTGGCTTAATTAACAACACGATATACTAAGTACAAATTTCAAAAACGTGACATAAAATTAACGTATAATAACTATTTTACTTGTAATAATGATGATGGGTATGTATATATGTACATGCGGTAGTTGACATAAATATTCATCAAACATAAAACCTCATATTTAAAATATTGTAGAATCCAAATTCCTTTTTTCAGTAGAACAAAGTATGCGAATTTTCAGAGCATGCAGCAATGCAGCATACTGAAAAATTACTTTATCATTTATGTATAATTCAGAAATGTGGAACAACCGTAATGGAAAATTGGTTACTGTATTGACTAACGCTAAAAACAATAATAATAATAATAATGATAATGAAAACGTAGCAAAACACAAGATACCTAAGAATGTTTCGCTGAAAATACTTTGTGGTCACCCTTAGTTGAAACTCTACAATGTTTTGTCAGCAAAACACCGACGTTTTGTCCAGGTGGAGCCAGGGATTTCATAAATGGATAAATGTCTTTTTGTGTCCACTTGGGTTTGATTTGAAACAAAGTGGTAAACCGTTCCCCAATAGTTTCCGGCAGTGTGTAATCTGGTAAATAACTAATGGTCGGTGGGGAAATCTCATCATTCACTACAGCAATATCTTCAAGCTGGGATAAATTGGTCTTCAAACCTTTTCAGACAAAAATATGGGAATAAACAAAAATTTGCATAAAAAAACAGTTTAAAACGTAAACTCAAAATTCAAGGTTACATTTATGAATGAAGTTTGATCTTCCTGTTATTGTTACATGTATCATATGATGCATTATATAAATACACAGAAAAAATTCCCTAGTTAGTTCTTGTAATGACTATTGACTAGTGACGTCTAAAAACAAAAGATACCACAGAAGTGTTTGAGTAATAAGCAAAAGATGGGAAATAAGAAACTACTTTGTAATTACACGTGGCAAAAATACTAAAGAAATTCCTAATTCCTACATCCATCCTATATAAAAATTGATGTAATGTAATACACGTAGTGCTACATATGCTATAGTAAATAGTAAACAGTATCACACCATTCCATGTCAAATGTACATTGTACAGAAGAACTATATAATACCTTTTACGCATGTATATATGTTTCTTCTCATCATGACGGCTGGGTAAATAATGGGTTTAAACCGTAATAAAAGTTCAAGACATAAATTGTTTACGTTTAGTAAAGATCGAATGCGAATTATATGTTGAATTGATAGTTTAAGCGTACGTATAATGCTATGTAGTGAGACAGATAGATGAATACTTTGTGTGTAGCCAGCTGGTGACTAAAATCGATATACTCCACTATCACATGTTATATACTTACTAGTGTTTGCAAAGTCTCGGAGAACTGAGTCTCGTCGAGACCGAGACTCTCGAAATTTGAAACGACCGAGACTC
>JAQGBH010007009.1:0-11641 GCA_034698265.1 Sminthurinus aureus
TGTATAAAGTATTTTTGTTTGTCTGCCTATTCAAAAAAATTATGGGCTATTTCAATTCTTTTTGGTATGCCTTAGTATAAATGAACAAGCTAATTACTAATTACTAATGATTAATGATAAATGTATAGTGTATAGTACTTCAAAGGGAAAAATAAAAAAAATATGTTGACTGACCTTGCCCCACTCCTAGACCTGCATAGACACCTAAATACATATCTGAAATATTTCAAAAAATTTATTATTATAAATTATAAATTAGAAATAATAAATAAATAAACGGATGCAAAATGGTAATAGATAATAGCATAATATATTTGTAAATTTTCAATTATACAATGGATATAAAATAATTACCTCGGTTATCAACATGTTCAGTGTCATTTGGAATTATTCGGCTAGTTTGATCACTCCATACACTAAGCCATACATTCGACCCGACGGAAAATACTGTAAACCCAAAAAACATGTTAGATATACTGCACATTCAATGATAATTTAATGTATCTAGTGTATTTTGAACTTTTTGGTTTGGTTCCAGATTTCATAATATTATTATACTTTGTAAAACCAAACCAAAAAGTGAAGGACACAATCGATATAAATATAATAGTATTTTAATAAAAGATAATATTTTGTTCGCAATTTCAATTATTTAGAAAAAATTAATCACCTTGAAAAATTAAATTAAGAAATAGTGTTGCAAAAGTCATAGTCCAACCAACTGCTTTTAAATAGTGTAAATATACAGAGAATTTTACACTTCCAGTTTCAGTTTTTTCCGTTTCAATTAGCTTTTCATTTGCCGGTGTGGTCTTTGGTTTTATAGAATTTGTATCAGAAACTTTACTAGCTCTACGTAAAGGAGATGTTGCTCTGTCTCCACTTTCTTGAGATGTAATAGACATTTGACGACCAAGATCTGCAGCATCGCCACTTTCAGACAAACGTGATTTTTGACGAGCAAAAATTTCTTCTCTTGAACCAACAACATTTTCAAGTTCTTCCAATATAGCAGAGTCTTCTTCATCAGTTGCGTTTATATGTTGGATCAAAAAGTCAGCAAAATCGCCCTTCTTATTTAAAAGTTCACGGTAAGTACCGTGTTCACTTATTTCGCCATCCTTCATCACAATAATATTATCCATCTGATCTGATAAGAGTGAAAAAAATAGTCAGACATTAAACTGTTCTTATTTGTAAGTTGTAGTGTTAGTTACTTAAATAGTTATGTAGTTAAATAGTATAATTACCCAGATAGGTGATACTGTGAGTAACAAGTACTCTAGTTTTACGCTTCAATAATCCTTTTGGACCTATAACCTGAAATAACATGAAGTATTTATTTTAAAATTAATTACACTACCAAACACTGAAGAAGAAACAAACTCATTTTCAGTTTTCAATTATAATTTATCTTATCTATATAAATACAAAACATACATTTTCAAAAATGTGTTTTCCAACATGGGAGTCGACTGCAGATAGAGGATCATCAAATAAGTACAAATCAGCATTATTGTAGCAAGATCTTGCCAAACTAACTCTCTGCTTCTGTCCACCACTTAAATTTATTCCCTTCTCTCCAATTTCCGTCTTGTCACCTGCTGGTAAAATTTCCAAATCTGGTTTCAATGCAGAAGCATCTATAACTTTGTCATATTTCACAGGATCAAAAGGACGTCCAAACAAGATATTCGCTCTCAATGTAGAATTTTGAATCCATGCCTATTGCACAAAAGAAAAATCGAAAAAATTAATACAACATTTTTCTTTTTAATTTTGCTTTTCTGCACTTTTCAGGTTTTTCGGCTTGGTAATAACATTATTATTATTATTTATATCTTACTAACCTGTTGAGCTACATATGCAATAGATCCTTTAGTATTAACACGACCCGTTAGTTTTTCCAATTCTCCCAAAATAGCACTAAGCAGTGAAGATTTTCCACTTCCTACAGTGCCGACTACTGCAACAAGGCTTCCTAAAAAATTTGTTTGAAAAAACAAAGTTATCTCTTTTGTAATTTTTATCATAATACATCATCAATAAATTATACAAGATATAGATTGAATTCATATTATGAAATTTTTAAGTCTTCATTTCTGTATTTTATTTGTTTCGGAGCAAAAAGAAAAAAAATACCATATTAGCAAAAGATTTGAGCATACCTTCTTTAACTCGTAAATTGATATTTTTCAAAACAGGATTCCCTTCTTCCCATGCGAAATTTCCATTCTCAATAACAACAGGATCAGCTATGACAGAATAAATTAGAACATTATTGTAGTACAAACTTATGTACAGTCGCATACATTTGTAAATTTTCAATTATATCATGGATATATTAAAAAAATATCATTTCATAAATTTACCTTCATTACTATCGTGAGAAACAGCATTGGTATCAATTTCTTCTGCATTCATATATCTATTAAGTCGTTTTAAACTTACACTGGCCTAAATTTTTACATGTCAAAACAACGAAAATTTTCATTAGACATGTTTATACAGTATATGTACCATAAAAAAGTAATAATTATTGTACTAAAAAGTTTGATAAAATGTTCAAAAGAAAGCAATAAAACACAAAAACTAATTTTTTTCTAATAAAGTATTATAAATTATAAACATTCAATGCATATTACATATACGGTTTCCAAATACAAAACTCAGTACTACTACTACTACAAAAATAATAACTAAACTTACGCTGAAGTGATCATGATATTAAAATAGCAACTAAAAATAGTACTTGTACTCAGAACCAATTTCGTTCAGTAACAATAAAGCACAAGAGGAAATTCCAACGCACTATACTCTATACTCACCTGTAATACACTGCTTATCATCATGGGAAGCATACTTAGTGGAAAACGAAGAATATTGAACAATGCCAATGAAACAAATGCCGTGTTTGCATCCAGATTATTGTTTGGGTCCACTAAAATATACGTAGCGAAAGATGCTACCGCAACCTAAATACCAACAACACAAAAGACAAGAACAAACACTTCTAGCGTTTAAAAAAACATTGCAAAAATGTATATGATGTACAAATACGTCAACGAAACTGTCAGTTCTATGTCACACAAAACGCCATCTCCCCCCAATTTCTTAAAAGGCAACTAAAAACACAAACCATGATGGATTTTTTTTGTCAATGAACTATCAATCCTGTATCAATCCAAGACAATAAATTGAAGCACTACAGTATATAAGCAATAATACACCCATTCCCACTATTAAAACAAATTTTACCCAAATTGCACTCAAAGGTACATCATTTAAAAAAACCTGGAACCCGAAAGCACTTGAAATTATATATATATTTATATATTTTGGTATAATATACTGAAGCCTTTTAAACCTGTATCATAGAAACGATCACCATAGGAAGCATGCTCATCGGCATTCTGAATTAGTTCAAAAGGATCATGTTACTTAAATGACTACAGAATTTACAGAATTGTGGCTTAATTAAAAATGTTAAATAAGTATGTACACGAAGAATATTTAAACGAATAATTATTATAAATGATAACAAATATTAATTAATGTGGAATGTATATTAAAAAAAATAGTTCAAACTTGTAACCATATTATATTATATTATTCAATACCTCATAATATTAAAAAGAGATAAAGAAACGAAAGCTTTATCTGCTGTCAAAATATTACTTTCATCGAGCATGACGTAGGTAGCAAATGTAACTGCTGCAACCTTCAGATTCCAATGCATGCAAATATAATTTCAGTACTTTTTAAACACATAATATATAATTGCAATCAAATTAAGAAACCAGGTGTTAATAAAACATACATGTATAAAAATCATGCAAGAGTTTGTTAGTTTTTTATAATCTATTCGAAACTTTGATTCCATAGTAAATATTTAACAATAGATACCTGGAAAGGTGAAATTTTGTTATAAAATATGACATATTAAAAAAACTGTACATTGTACAGTTTTTTTTTTTTTTTTGGAAAATATAGTCCAAAGCCATGCAGTTTTTAAAACAAAGACTGGCATTGTTACAGATAATTAAAATAAAGAAGTTGATTTTTAAAGAAAAATTTACGGGAACCAATTAAAAGAAAATGTCATCATTATTAAAATAAAACTTATGTTTGTCCATTAAAGTTCACATTAATAATAAGTCCATAATATGCTTTTGGTTGAGAATCATTACACTATGTTACACTATTTTAAAACTTTTGTAATGTAAGAATTATTGAGAATTATAATCTCATCATACCAAAAAAGGAGCTGTAGTCCAGATGAATGACGTTATTGAATTCAAATAGGCAGCTTGTTTTAAAACTTTAATTTCTTTTTCCCTTATTTTCAAAACCTGAGCAGACCAGCTTTTCTCCCAAGCGTACAGTTTGATTACCTGTAGAAAGTTTTCATGTAATTTGTAATTATACATACAGCTGTTAAGTTTTCAGGTTATTCTAAAATACATGAAATTGTGTATGTGTACATAGTACATACTTTTGACAAATATATAATATATACAAGTAAGAACGCCCGTCATATGATGGGTACAATATTAGGTTTTTAAAAATTCGTATCCGATGGCTCAAAAGTCTAAAATGCTTGAAAATTGCAAATTAGCTTATTTTAAGTCCTCCGAAAACTTATTTTTTCCAGTTTTGCATGTATTTCTACCTTTGTCCCTGATTAAATTCGGTAAATAAACCGCTGTCAAAGCAAGCAAAATTTAAATAGCTATTTCTCTTAGCCAGAGTAGTGGCAATTTCTCTTAGCCAGAGTAATAGCCATTTCTCTTAGCCAGAGTATTAGCCTTTTCTCTAGAGCCTGACGGAGACCATCACGCCACCGGATACGGATTGTATGAGGGGGTAGGATACACATATATGTATATTCCTGAGTTGAGAGGGTGCCTACCCATATCAAATAAATATTCTATTCTATATGTATAATATTCCTTATTCTCTTACTTTTACACCCGATAAAATTTCATTCATCAGTTTTACACGCTGATCTTTGTACTTCATTTGTTTAATTTGGAATTTCTTAACTTTACTAGCCACAACAGCGTTTACTGAAAATCACAAAAAAATACGAGTAAATAATGATAAACTTACACATAATAATACACAGACATTGAACTAAACTACATTACGTACTGATTTTGAAATGAATAGAGTTTAAATACCTGGAATCAATAAAACCATTATTGCTAGGCCACTTAGTACACTCGGACCTAGTGTTTGCCATAAGAAGTAAAGTGACAATGAAATTTGTAATGGCGCACTCCATATCATATTTAAATATGCTGTCAAGTCCATAAAACGCTGTGCATCGACGCTCATAAGATTTACCTGCATTAGTAAAAGACAGAAGCATATTAAAATATAGGTGAGTTTACATTTTTATTTCAAAATATTCATGTGCATATAACAATATAATACTTTCTCTAATCATGTGTATCCATAATTTACTTATAATAAAAGTACATTAAATATTTAATTCAAACTCACAATTTCTCCCACTGTCGATTCCTTCCTTGCTGCATTGGATAGGAGTAGGGCTTTTCGATATATTGCACTAACTATTTTTTACAAGCATATACATAATTATTATTAATTTATTAACATATTATTAAAATCCAGAAAATCCATTTTAAAATGATCATGTTTACATGTTCGGAAATATATACCTAAAGTTGTACGAATTCGCATTCCTACTAAAAACATTCGATGAAAATATTGACTTAATATAAAGGTTTGCACAGTTGAAGTTAGGAAGAGAACGCCAGCGTAGAAAAATCCTTTCCAATTTTCTTCCTTATTTGTTACATAAGAGATTAACAACCTGCCAATTATAAATAATACATAATAGTCAACCAATTCACTCATCAATGTCACCTACAAGTTTCAAAAGTACATCAGTATGTATGTAAAGAAAATAATTTGCTAGTATTTTATTTATGTATCTCATTAAAATATATACCTATAGTAAGTCATGCATATCATGATAATACATTTTCATCTTACCGCAATACTTGTGGTGATACAAACACCAAAACATCATGTATAAATTTGAGAGAACTGCCAAATACAAATGTAGACCAAAATGTACGACATAAAATGGGTAGAACACTCGCTTGAGGTTTTCCAGGCTTTTTTTTATTATCTTCTTCCTTGTTTTTGAAATCTATTGAACCACTCTTTTTATGAAATGATGCTTTGGCTTCTGGTTCCCTGTAGATATAATCATTTAAATGAATATTTGCCTTCATAATCTTTTATCATCTTTATAATTACTCTTACATGTTTTCATGAAAATGGAACTATTACACACGCTCTCCGTCCATTAAAAATGTAAGCCTTTATTCTTACCCGAATTCATCCCAAAACCGCCTTTTTAAAGCAGCATAAATGTTACATAATACTCATTATTTATAATCAATAACAAAGAAATAATGTCTCTTCATTGCATACTTTTAAACTCATACACACACATGGACTCTGTACTAGCAATAATCATACCATATAATACATATAAAGTACAAAGGCAAACTCACATTTTTGCTTTTTGTAAGGCTTCATTCCAATATTTGTCAAAACTTGGAACTTGTGCTTTTGATTTGTCCTCAGAATTAAGGTCCCATAAATCAGTATATTCTAATGGTTTTCTATACCCCTGGAAAAACATTCAAAATACTACTCATTAGGCATTTATATAATCTATCATCATTCGAGAACTTGCGGAATTTGTAATTTTGTACATCATTTGCAGTCAAGTATAACCATTATATACATAATTTTTACCATGTAATGTATTTATATACATACCTTCCACGCAAGCGATTCAAACCAAAAGAATGTAATTTTGGACAAAAACGAGGCACCTTCTTCAGGACATGGATGCTATTTTATATTTTAAGAAAGATAAAAAACAAAAGGCCATACGATTATAATATAGAATTTATACATTAATTTTATACCGTAGATGACATGCATTTCATAATAGATATTATTATTATTATTGATTTGAACTGTTGAATAACATACTTCTGTACGTTCTTCTACGGAATACTCAGGAGGCACGTCTGACCAACTATTAAGAAGCAATTCACCGACCAATAATGGATAGTAAATTACGAGAATCACGAACGGGAAAACATCTTGCTTCACCTAAAATCAATGAAAAATACATGTATTTTACTTTGTAATAGACATATTATATAATTAATAGGTAATCTGAAGTTGCATAAAATATTATACTCTGTACTTACATTTTGAGATTGTCTTAAATTAGTTCTAAACCCAGGAGCTTCAAAGATTGCCATTAAAAGCCAAAATAGAAATTGTACTCCCGATGATCTAATTCCTTTGATTTTTGAAAATAAAAGTAGAAATAGTGCCAAACCCTAGTAAAATGAAACAAAGTATATATTTTTATACGTGTTTAGCACAAACATCATCATAATATTCTTGCATCATTTTAAACATTGGAATAGTACAAAACAAAATGCTTACAAATGTTACAATCCGTAGTATCGGGGTGTATTTCTCTACAGGATAAACGACATGTCCAGTTGAACCACTTTCTGAATGAAAGGCATAGCCTAATTCGCCAAGTTGTAGTAACATGAGTATTGAAATTACAGCAATTTTGGTTATATTTAAAGGCGACCAAGGAATATTTCTAGATCTAGAAATAAGTCCATAATAAACATCTGCTCCGGATAATAACCACAAGAAAGCACACGGAATCCAGACTAGTACGGTTTTTTCAAAACATGGAGTTAGATCCGGATCATCCGTATACCATGTCACATTTAGGTCCTATTTAGTTTGTAAAAAAAATCACAAAAAAATTCATTTATCATTTTTTTTACTCTTTTCCATCCGCCCAGCATCGAAATATTTGTACAGTCCATAAGAACTTAACATTTATAATTTGTAAAAATCATACATGGGTATGATAGATTTGATATTTGATTTGTATTTAACTCTTTTGTATTATCCACAAATTTGTTTTATGAGGCTATTTTGACATAACATCAGTAACCAGGTTCATCGTTTTTCCAGCAAATAATATTTAATGTTCAATAGCATTCAAATATTAAAAGCTTGATCATGACAGACATGTAGTATCTAACTTAAAGTCTACCACGTTCATCATGTACCCGGCATACTTTATTGATCTCATTACAGAGTTATTAAAAATTTAATAGCCAAAACATACACCATACACCCAATATAAAATTTCTACAATAAACAATAAATCATATTGATACAAAACCAAAATAGTAAGCTATGATTGCATCTTTACAGCACAACATGTATATTTATGTACTTTTATCATCGATATTATTTCTAATGCATTTCTTTTTGTTTGCACATGGTGGAGTTTCACATAGAACATAAGCAATGCATTTCGTTTTCAATTAAATCCTCCTTTATATACCATACATCACATCACATCAGTTCTATAACATCACTGAACTCAAGGAACATGTACAATGAAGATGATATGAAAAGCTCAAATTCTATTATCTGGTGTCTCTGTTTGTGCTGTACAAATAGATTTTTGGTTCTTCTTCGGTTTAGAAACAGAACACAACGTACAACGTCACGTTGTTTGAAAACTAAAACTCATGACTTTATCCTAACTTTACCCATCTTAATTCTATAGGTGGATATTTCATCATCTCATGTTATTGGATTCTAAATTCATGTTCTAAATATTTTTGTAAATAGTTAAAAAAAAACAAGTATTTTTGTACGTAAGAGAAAGATATTGAACAGTCCAGTGCCACTGTGCCAGTAGCTTATCCTGGATTGTAGAAGCTTTGTTATGGTTCTGTAGAAGCTGAAGTAGGCTTCTACAAGAGTAGCTTTAGCATAAGCCATTGCCACTGGACTGTTGAAGTCTTTTTCAATTTTCTCCTTTTCTTTCGTTTATGCACAGGTTATAGCTTACACAATATTTTTATATTGGTTACAAAATAAACAAAAAAGCTTTATATATTTTGGCCTATAGTCTATAATGTATCATACATATTTTACAATACTACCCTTCCAGCTACAAGCACATGAGTAAAAGCATAAGAATGAATTATTGTTCATAAATTGACGATTTACAACGAAACAAAACTTAAAAGTGCACAGAATAAAACCGTAAATTTAAAGTCCTTTCTTTGTGCCGTTATTTGTTTCTTTGATAGGTTGTTGTCTAATTGAGTGAAAAGTAATCAAACATCTACTCAAAATTTCTATCCATATTCCATAATTCTATTCAATAGAACGCATAAAACATAATATTTATTCAAAGAAAAAGAGTTTGCAAAGACAGTGCCAAATACATAACACATAACATTATTCTCGTATTATCAGTAAGGTTGACAGTTTTGATGAAAACTGACATTAAATAAGATTTATTCGTATATAATGGGAGATGCGCTGTGTAAGGTGTAGACATGAACACGATATAAACATGGTAGACATGAGATTAAATGTGATAGAAACATAAATTAACTACACACGCATCACGCACTAAACAACAACCTCGAATCCTTCTAGTAAAATACATTACGAGCATGCATTTCATCAGACTGTAGCTTTTACTTATAACTTTTACGCTTGTGTGTACTATGGACAGTCTCATGAAAGGAATTCAAATCAGTATGATTAGGACTTTATGAGTTTGTTAGATAAATAATAAATAATAGATACGTATGCCTTCCGTCCATACTATATAGCATTTTTAATGTCTAAATATAGATTGGCGAGAGACGAAGAGAAATGTAGATCTATCTTACTACAACAGTTTATACTGACCTCACATACTTAATTGATATATGTCCAATGTCCAGTAGTTCTATTCATAAAAAAAAATGAATAGAAATGATAGGGTCTACGACCCTAAATAATTTCAGTAGTATTCATGCATGCATAGAGGTATAAATATTCTATACATGGATATTTTCGAAAGTTACTAAACACGTTTTTACATTTTACAGGCAGTATTATAGGATAAACACAAAACGCATGTGTAAAAAAACATGGGCTATATACTACACGGATACAATACATCTTTGTGTATTGTGTTGGTTTGAACTACACTGTAAAAGATACAATGAAACTGATATAAAACTTTATAGTAAAAATTGTACGAAATCTTACTTCCGAAACAGTAGTAGTAAAAATGATTTACAAATATATATAAATATACATGCCAAATATTTGCTGATCAATAATTTAGTGCATACAGTCATCAAACATGGAAATATGTGTGTAGAATGAAAATCATAACACATTGATCGTTTTCTAAAACTAACTATAATCTGTAATGTTCAATAGTTTCTACTCATATTTCGCATTGTCATTGATTCTTCACTCATCATATTGATCATATTAGCTGCAAAAGCACAACAAAAAATTAGTACATTACGGTACATTTCATGTGCTATAGGCTATAGGATTACAACATGGTTTTATGACGTCTGTACAGTTTTAAAGACCGGATACTCATATTATTCAAATGGCAAATCATTATGTTTTATTTTACAAAATGTGTTTTTTTTTCACTCGTACAAAACATACAACTTGCAAATTTGTGTTCCTATATTTATATAAACGACTATCATTGCAGAAACTTTAATTAATATCAATATAGATTGAACTACATTTAAATTTTTCTATAACTGCATGAGATCAAATTTTTATTGATTTCCCCTGAATACCACATTATTATTATTCACAGCTCTACTTGTAACATTTTAAACATACAAAATTCACTAAGCATATTACTGTCTATGTCATGTCTCTATAAATACTCTACATATTATAGGTAGCTCATTTTTTCACATTGTAAATCATCATGTTTCCAACAGCTTTTTCAATGAGCTACTAGAGTCAACATTAATATGGCTCCAAATAAAAATATCATAAATAACAATGGTACATAAATGCACACATTTACTTTCCCCACATGTATTTCATTTGACAAGTCGGTACTGGATACTGGAGCTTCAAAATAATTAAATAAAGCAAATTTTGTTGGAAACCCAAGATTTTCAAAACTTTTAGTTTTAAAGTTCTTAAACCAGTTAAAATTGTTCACCAATGAATAAGCTTAGGATGGGATGGCATTGAATCTTGAATCTCGATTTAAAAAAATATATTTAGACATCACAAAACTCATCAAACGAGACACGTGTTCAGACTTTTATGAATCATCAATTCAATGTTGTCAAATAGACATGTACAATGTATTGCAATTTCATGATAGAAACATGGTTATAGTTTTCTCACCAAATAGTTTTTTTTGGATGGATTTTACATTGGACACATGTATCATACATGCTTCATGCTACATAAAGTGTTCGAATTGCATTCATTTCATATCTAGAATATAGACACCACTATTGACTATTGACCATACAAATAATAACATGGACAATGTAATACATTGTGTGCAATAGTACATATATGCATAATGTATACAACAAGCAAAAACTGCCCGTCATATGACGGGCAAAATGTAAGATTTTATAAAATTCTGATCCGATGGCTTAAACAGCCTTAGCCAGAGTAATGGCCATTTCTCTTAGCCAGAGTAATAGCCATTTCTCTTAGCCAGAGTAATAGCCATTTCTCT
>JAQGBH010007010.1:0-11638 GCA_034698265.1 Sminthurinus aureus
CAGGGTAAAAATACAACTCCGAGTTATGTCGCTTTTGCTGCTGATGGGTCAGTTTGTATCGGAGAACCCGCCAAAGATAAAGCTCACACTGATCCTAAAAATACCATTTTTGATGCCAAAAGACTGATTGGTCGGAAATTTGATGATGATGTTGTCCAGCGGGATATTTCTCTTTGGCCTTTTGAAGTCGTGAATGAAAGAGGAGTCTCAAAAATCCGAGCTCAGGGGAAACTTTATCATCCAGAACAAATTTCAGCTGAAATTCTAAAGTATCTCAAATCTTGTGCTGAAACATTCCTCGGCGTTCCCGTTAAAAATGCTGTAATAACTGTTCCCGCCTATTTCAAAGATGGTCAGCGGGAAGCAACAAGAGATGCTGGAGTATTGGCGGGTTTAAATGTGTTGAGAATTATAAATGAACCTACAGCTGCTGCGATAGCGTATAAACTCCAGCAGTCGGAAGAAAGACAGAGAAATGTCCTCATTTTTGATCTTGGGGGCGGTCAGTTTTCTTTTTTTATGATTATATAATTTATAATAATTTTATAATTTATATTGAATATAATAAAAAATAAAAATAATGAAGGGAAATTTTGATATTTGTAATGAGATTTATAAATTTGATGTTCTTTTTCCTGGTTATTTACAGGTACATTTGATGTTGCCGTGGTGACCTCGTCAGGTGGAGGATTGGATGTTGAGGCCGTTGGTGGAGACACTCATCTCGGGGGAGAGGATTTTGATAATCAAATGCTTGAATTCTGTATCTCAACTTTCAAGGGACAAACTTCAATTGACCTCAAACAACAAGGTCAAGGTCAAATGGACAAGACTCTAGTTTACCGAGCTCTTCAAAGAATCCGTCGAGATTGTGAAAAGAAAAAAATCAATCTGTCTATATCCTCAAAGGAAACTGTCCAAGTTGATGTCATCGTTCGAGGTCATGACCTTTCCGTCCCCGTCACTCGTGCCCAGTTTGAACAAATGAATCAACCGAATTTCAACAAATGTATCCAAATCGTCGAAGAAGTTCTACGTGATGCAAAACTGGATAAATCTAAAATTGATGAAATTGTCCTTGTAGGCGGGTCAACTCGGATTCCAAAAATTCAAGAGATGCTCAAATCCTATTTTTGTGGAAAGTCACTGAATCACCGAATCAATCCGGATGAGGCTGTTGCAGTTGGTGCGGGATTTGAGGCTGCAGTTTTAATGGGTCAAAAGGCATTGGAAAAAGGTGACTTCAAGGCGGCTGCTCAAGCTCCAAAGGGAATTTCCAGTAATGATGTTCAACCTCTTTCCTTGGGGATTGAAATTGAAGATGGTGTCATGTCCGTTCTTATTCCTCGACAATCAAAAATACCCATTGAAAAATCCAATGTCTATGCAACTACTTATAATAATCAGACTTCAGGTAAATATTTTATAAAATATGATTTAAAAGGAATAAGCAAAATTTCACAAAGATATTTAATTGTGTAGATATTATTCAATGTTTTTTAATGATTATTTTTTATTTTATACAGTGCAAATCGTCATTTATGAAGGGGAGAATCCAATAGCTGCGGGAAACAATAAAGTTGGAGAGTTCTATCTGAATGGTATTCCAAGTGGCAAAGCTGGTCAGCATAATGTCAAGGTTACCATGAAGATTGATCATGAAGGAATTACACAGATAACAGCCACATGTGTTGAAAATGGAGTTGAGAAAAATTTGACAGTTCGAGCTCATAAACAAAGACTCTCGGACAAAGATATTCAAAAACTCATGGTGAGAATATTAATTTCAATTGAACATTTTTATTCATTAATCATCTTTAAGAAAAAATAATAATATACAATGTTTATGTGTATTTTGTGCAGATTTTATATCTTAACATTGAACATTGAAAAAGTAAATAATCCTACTGTTTTTTTTATTCCAGGGATCTTAATTTTGTGGTGTGGTGGTAGTTGCAGTATTATTGCATTTTTGAGAATTTCGCAAGTCTTCATCGACTGTACGAACAATTAACTACGTTTAGTATTGTATACTTAAATAATAATTATATTAAATATTAAATATTAATATTATACTTAAAATCTCAATGATTAAACTTATTTTCTCCATAAAAAAGGAAAAATACCACAAAAAATAATATTACATAGATTTTTACCATACAAAACAATTGTACACACTTATTTTTATTTTTGCTTCAATAAAGTATGCTGTACTTAAAATATACAATTTTTATACTAATTTACATATTGCTTCGCATTTAATTTGTTCAGAAGCTTTTTTTGTGCATCGATAATCAATTTTTTTAAATTTTAAAAAAATTATTCTATAGTTTAGCAGAGTAAGTAGAAGTTTTAAGTACAGCTGCATAAAAATATATTTGATCATTCAGAATTCATAATGAAAATAGACAAGAATGTTTTCAAAAAAGAAGAAACAATTAGGAATTAGGAGATTCGAACTGGTTTTAAGAGGGATGGCCGTAGAGCAATTTTGAGTTGATCCAATACTTTTGTCTCAATTTTCTCTCCTTCTCTCACAAATTCTGGAACTCCGCCGCCAAACTGAGCCACTCCATTTATCAAAGCTGCAGAAGCACCACTTCCAATCCCCAGGGAAAATATTCGAGCAAAAGTCTTATTAGCTCTAATGAGACTGATGATCATTTCTGTGTTACGTACTTTACCATCGGTGAGGAAGAAGATTTGAGTGAGATAGCCAGGCGTTTGAGGACAGGTATAAACATCTGAAAGTGGTGGCATGAGATTTGTACTTCCCAAATTAGCTCCAACGGTATTAGCATGGTTTGTGGCACACTCCAAATTCCTTTCATTATAAGGAACACTTGATGGGAAAAGTTTAGAGTAACTACTCCCAAATCCAATCACGTTGAAAATACATGTTGTCGGAAGAGAGCGGAGAAATAGCTACAATTAAAATGATAAAAAATGGGAAACGAATGTAAATTATAAATGATGAATGATATTCAAAACAATTGATTTAGTTATTATCATGACATGGAATAAAACTAGAGAGACTTACTGCTAAAGCTCTTCTGGCTAATGCAATCCTCTCTCCCTGCATTGACCCCGATCGGTCCAGAATAAAAATAAACTCAAATTTTTGGTCATCCAATTTGAGACTTGGTGTGAGGAAATTTCTCCGTTCCACAGCATTGGATTTCAACTCCTGTGAAAAGATGGATCAAAAAGTAATCATTACTACAAAATCCACACACAATTGGCATACTGTTGCTATGCACCACATAAGAGTTTTAAAAATGGTTCATTTCATATTGTGTATACTGTACTTATACTGTGTGTACAATGTACAACATGCAATTATGCATATATTGAATATTTGAGTTTATGTAAACTTACAGCCAGAGCCATGATGAAGATTGTCAATTTTCGGTGAATTATAAGAAATGGTCAACGAAAAAGTAAGCGAAAATCAGCAACTACGAGAAATAGTTGTCCTATTTATTTACAGTGAACACAGTAGATCAACGATTAAACTTAAAATATTTACGTTTTTGTCTCTCTCTCTCTCTCTATCGCTTTTTATCCTCCTATCGCGACTTTCTAACCTGAAGTGCGATGAGTCATCCGAGATACTGAAGTTTTTGAAATATGCATCCACAATTGTAAAACAACACTTGACCAGCTTCCAATATAAATACGATTCATATACAAAAGTAGAAGTATTTATGAATTTGCAAATTGCAATTCGCAACTAATTATTCAACCATTTAAAAAATGCCGGTATTTATGTATTCGTACAAAATGTTATCTGTGTAAACAGAGTTTCTCGTTTATTTTTTCTTTCACCATTACTATAAGGGACTGTTCACATATTACGTTATCAAAAAAATCGGAAATTTTTGGACCCCTCCCTCCCCTCTAATACATTATGTAATGCATAATGATAATAATGGTAAAGATAAGAGGCTCAAAAACCCACCCCTCCCCCCTTTTGATAACGTAATATGTGAATGGTCCCTAAGTAAAAACATACTAATATTACATAGATGTTTAGCATACAAAAAAATTGTGCACAATTATTTTTATTTTTGCTTCAATAAAGTATGTTGTGAAATATACAAATATAAATGTCTAAACTCGTTTACATAATGCTTCACATTTGTTTTGTTCAGAAGCTTTGTTTGTGCACAGATAATAAATCAACCTATACTATACTTTAGCATGGTAAGTAGAATTACAGCTGCATAAAAATATATTTGAACATTCAGATTCATAATGAAAATAGACAATAATGTCCTCGAAAAAATGGAGAAAAAAAGAAGAAACAGCTTTGAAATTAAGAGATTCGAGCTGGTTTCAAGAGGGATGGTCGTAGAGCAATTTTGAGTTGATCCAATACTTTTGTCTCAATTTTCTCTCCTTCTCTCACAAATTCTGAAACTCCACCACCAACTTCAGCTACTCCATTTATCAACTCTGCAGAAACATCGTCTCCGATCCCCAGGGAAAATATTCGAGCAAAAGTCTTGTTAGCTTTTATGAGATTGATGACCGGTGGTGGGCCTTCATTGTTCTATCGCACACAAAACAAAATAGTCAATAAATATGTAATCACTTGATTAGATAGATCTTTTATTCTGTTATTTTTTTTAATTTATGCTTAATGTACGATAGTTACATATATATTTGCTATGTGTAATGCATAAAATTTGAACTGTTGTTGTCACTTACTACACCATCGGTGAGGAAGAAGATTTGAGTGAGATAGCCAGGTGTTTGAGGACACCTATAAACATCCAAAAGTGGTGCCATGAGAGCTGTTCCTCCCAAATCAGCATCAACAGTATTTGCATGGTTTGTGGCATATGCCAAATTCCTTTCATCATAAGGAACACTTGATGGGAAAAGTTTAGTGTAACTACACCCAAATCCAATTACATTGAAAATACATGTTGTCGGAAGAGAGCGGAGAAATAACTACAGGTAAAATGACAAAAAACCGGGAATAAATACCTATGCATAGTAAAATAAGAGAAATGATAAATGATACGGTGAACATGGTTTATTCCTTGATTATCATGACATGGATAAAAGTATTAGAGAGACTTACTGCTAAAGCCCTCCTGGCCAATATTATGTTGTTTCCACCCATTGACCCTGATCGGTCCAGAATGAAAATAAACTCAAATTTTTGATCGTCCAATTTGAGACTTGGTGTGAGGAAATTTCTCCGTTCCACAGCATTGGATTTCAACTCCTGTGAAAAAATGTAGATGAAAAAGTACAACGGTTATATAGATTATAGATGCATAAAAACCGCATACAACTGATAACTGATATAACATTTGTACTTATAGCTGTATTTAGAGTCATCGGAATCTGATTCTGAATTGGATTTCGGATTGGATTTCGGATTTGGTGGAAATCCGAGAGTATAAATATGCAAATCCGAAATCCAGTCCAAAATCCAATCCGAATCCGATGACTCTAAATACAGCTTATGTTTCTCATGATATGTATATGTATCAGTTTAAAAAATATATTTGACAACTGAGACATTTCATATTATTGTGTGTACAACATACAATAATGATATTGCATATTAATTTGATATGAACTTACAGCCAGAGCCATGATGAAAATCTTCGGTCCTCAGTGAATAATGAGAAATTACCACTTTATTTAGTCAATCAATAGAAAACTCCACGGAAAACAGCAGCTACGAGAAATAATTGTCCTATTTATTTACAATGAACTTCAGAGCTTGTAAACTTGGAAATGTCAACGATTAAACTGAAAATATTTACGTTTTGTCTCTCTCTCTCTCTTTCTTCCCTTATCGTGACTTTCTAACCTCTAATCTGAAGTATGATGAATGATGAGTCATCAAAGATCAAAGATACTGAAGTTAATGAAATATGTAAATATCAACGAATACGAATGCAAAATATAACTACGATTCACACAAAAAATGACAAGTATTTAGTATTTAGGAAATTGCAATTTGCATTTAATTATTTTCGATTTAAAAATGCCGGTGAATATTCGTACAAAATGCGATCTGTGTAAAATGAATTTCTCGTCTATTTTTTCTTTCACCACTGTACACACTACACACTCTCTCTCTACTAAAAAATAATATTATTGATGTACTACATACTACATGAGATTTCACACATCAACAAGTTCAGGGCTCAGAGACCACTTGTCACTTTTATCTATTCTCCACTTTCGTCTCTCTTGTCATTTGTCACATTATCCTTCTGTACTCTTCATGTACCATGACTAAACATTGCAATGGACTTTTTTATCTCTCCTTCCCGTAGTTTTATTAGTTATAATAATGCTAATGCTGATATGTGCATCTTTTTTACATGTACATAACTATGTTTGCATGTATAACACGAAAAAACAAAAAAGCTCAACTCATGGATATTTGACACTGGATCATTTTTTGCCTAGCCATCGTCTCTTTCATAATTTATAGTTTATAGCTTCATGTCACATAAATAGATATTCCGTACTTCGTACTTCTAACGTTGTAAATACTATCCAAAGTGCATACTGTACACATTCTAGACACACTATATACTCTATTATACTCTCTCTCTCTCTCTCTCTCAATATAATTTTAAAGTATGATGTGTATTATTATAAATGTGTAATGTGTATAGTGTAAAACATAGGTTTTTACTCGAGTAGATATCCACTAAATTTTGAATTTAATTTTGAGCATGTTTTAAATTACGTAATGCCGACGATTTACGATTTACTTAGATTATGGATTGTGGATAAATCATAAATCGAAAGTTGAAAGTTCAATTTTTTTAAACTTGTTCATCCCTAATTAGTCATATCAATTTCTATTTTGTTCTCAACTTGTGTATTCTTCATACTTTATACATTTAGAAATGGCATTGGCAGAACTAAAGACAAATGCGATAGAGCGACGGAATTTTCTCCAGCCCAGTCTCAAATTGGATGACCAAAAGTATGAGTTTATCTTTGTACTGGATCGATCCGGGTCCATGGGTGGACCATCCATAGAATTAGCTAGAAGAGCGTGTGAGGTGAGTTTTGAGTTTTAGATGTGAAAAGAATCATATTATTTTAGGTAGACAGTTGATTGGTGCATGAATATGATATTATGGATTGGCTTGTCATTTAGTCAGTTTTGCCTATATTTACATAAATATTTGATATTTTGAATAGCTTTTCATCCGCTCTCTACCATCGACTTGCTATTTCAATATAATTGGATTTGGAACGTCGTACAACCTATTCTTCCCTCAAAGTGTCCCTTACACCCAGGAAAATGTGAATAAAGCCATTGCCTATGCTCAAGGTAATTGCATAATAATACCACATAAAATATTATACAAAAATATTACCAATCCAATTTAAAACATTTCCTTTCACATCTAGTATGTAGTAACTATATATGTATAGTACGAGAAAAGAGTTTATTTTTAAATATTCATGAAGTCACTCTTTTCTTTTGTCCATTGTCTAATGTCAATGCGGATTCACAGCGATGCAAGCGGACATGGGTGGAAATGAAGTTGATCTCCCTCTCAAACACATTTACAACCAGACACAAATTCCTGAATATTTAACTCAAATTTTTGTCATTACGGATGGATGTGTAAGTATTTGCTTTTCATCTAACAGCAAAATAAATTCCTATTTCAAATTATTCACGTTACCGAGAACAAAATGCATAATATTCCTATTTAAAATTACTTGGATGCTTAATGCTTAGAGACATAAAAAGTGTTACTCCGTCTATACTCTATACGCACGGAATATTATGTGGTCCGTATTAATTAAAATTAAAAAAAAATTAAATATCTTTAGTATAATTTTCTTCCTATTCTTTTTTTTGTCTACAGCAAGAATTTAGAACACCCAGAATCGACCAGATCATCAGTGTCATCACCCAGCACAAATCTTATGCCCGTGTATTTTCTCTCGGCATCGGGAGTCAAGTGTCAGAAGAGTTGGTGAGTAGAATTGCATCCAATGGAGGAGGAACAGCCACTTTTGTTGCACAGGGGGAGAAAATTGAGACAAAAATATTGGAACAACTTCAAATCGCCCTCAAACCGTCTCTTCTTCGTCCTTTTCTCATTGCTTGAAGCTTCAATCTTCAATACAAATCCAAAATACATGAGCATGGAAATAAAGAGCAACAACTCAAGTTGGACAAAAGTCAAAACTGAGACTGAATACTGAATACTGCACATTGAACTTGACTACAAAGTTAAAAGAAGTTTAAAGTAAAAAATACAAACAATGTAAAACAAACTCAATCAAAGTTCAAAATACCTCTTAAAGCCATTGTCTCATTTGAATTTATTTGACAAATGTTTACGTAAATCCAATAAATAATTAAAGTCTAAATAAAATACTTGAAGATTCTTCCCAGTGTCCAAATTCATTTAAATAAAACATAAAGTATAACTGCTGTGGTTTTTTAATATTTTACAGCGTATTTACTATTTACACTTTACACGCAAGATTTTTCATGAGCATAACGTTGTAAAAAAGTACAGTATTTCTTATTTCTTACTCACACGTTGGATTGACTAGGTTATTGTGGTTTTGCGTTTAGTTCTCTCGCAACTCCATTCTCTATTCTCTATTCTCTATGCATTTTCAACTAATATAAAACTCTAAGCTCTTAGAAATTGCAAGTGTCATTGATCGTTGATCATATTTCGTCTCGTAGGCAATCTTGGTTCTTGGTAAATACTGATATTTAGTAGATCTAATTTGAAGAGGACCATTTATATTTTATATTTTATAATGTAGCTTCAGCACTCAGAACTCAGAATTTAACGTTAAAGGTTCAAGAGTCAAGATGCTCTCAGTTGAATCCTCATTCATTTTATCTTAAATTAAAGCTCACAAGTTAACTCATCATTTTAAATGTGAGATATGAAGCAGAGATGAAGATCAAATGGATGGAAAAGAGCAACAAAGAGGAACAAGAGAAATGGAGAAAATTACATATTTTATCCATCTGCAATTATTATTGAAAAGTGATGATTGACCACAAAGACAGGTAAAACAGTGAACAGCCACTTCCTGTTTTTTCTTTCTATCATTATTATTTTCAATGTTTTATCATGTGATTTTATGTGGTGAAGATGAGATCACGAATTAAGAGTTAAATTGGATTGAGTGTGCAGTGTTGAGTTGGTAAGCAATTTCAAATGATTATCTAATCTCAAGAACTTGAAGACTAAAGATTAAAATTGAAGATGATCCATCTGATTGAATAAGCATCAAATTAAATTACACACCAGTGAGAAAAGGAGAAGAAGATGAGAGACGAGTGGATTTTGACCACAAAACACAAACCCCAAAACGAGGAAGAGTGAACGATGAGGAACGGTAAAAAGAAAAACGGAGGAAAGTGTAGAGTGTAGATAAAAAATGGATTGATCCTCACCTTCAAAATTCCATGTTTCACACACATGAGCTGCTTTTGTTGTGATCGTCATTTATCATTCACCATTCGGACGTGAGACGTGAGTCAGATCAGCTTCGACAACTTAGACAAGAAATCTTCTACTTTTTGTTTTGAGTTTTGAATCAGCTTCAAGATTTTTAGTGGGCTTAAATTTTGAAATTATTTTTGTGTCACTCTCTAGAATTGTATTAAAATGAAAACATCAAATTCATCCAGATCCAGATCCCTTGTTTCAATTCCCACATTATCGTTTGTTCTCCTTGTGTTGATGTTGATGGTGAACTTGAGTTTGTGTGCGAGGAAATCCAGTTGGAATAAAAAAAAATTTCCAGGAATTCCAGGTGTAAATATTCCAGGATTTCCAGAATTTCCAGATGATCATGATCAGAGTCAACAGGACGACGACAATGCCGGTTCTGGACTTCACTACGCGTACAACCTTGGATTTAATACGGCGTATAATATCGTGTATAATGTAGCTTACAACGCCGGTTACCAAGGTAACGATCACTTTTCAATTTTATCAATTTTCCACATTTCCCTCATTTTACAAACATTTTAAAAACCATTGAGCATTGATTACAATTACGAGAACGAGAGATGGACACGCGGCGTAATTTTTATTCAAATGAATTTTTTTGAAATAAATAGCGGGACATTCAACTGGATTCAAATCGGGACATCAATCTGCATATCAATCTGGTTTCAACACTGGATACAGAACTGCTGGATAACCGATAGTGGGCACTGGGCACTGGACATTGGACACTGGACAAGAATGTGAATCGGAATTGGAAGCTGGAAATTTCCCTTAGCAGCAGAGTCAAAAACAAAAACAAAACCTGACAATAATTTAAAAAAGCTTTCAACTGTTTCATCGTTCATTTAAAATTCAACCCAAATACCTATTCATTGATCAAATATTTTCTCTGTGGTTTGAAATTTGATGTTCAAAGTTTGAATTAAAAAATGAGTAATTATTTTGTACTGTGACACCAAATGCAAGAATAAAAGTAAAGTCACAACAAAAATGCTCCATTTTACCTGAACTCGCTTACTCTATTATATAATTACTCTCTGGTTCAAATAAGTATTGTTGTGACTTGAGGAACAAACACCGTTTCAAACACAATTTCCTTGGTGCTCTTCCGCAGCTTCTTGTGACTTGTGACTGAGCAAGCATTAGTTTTAGGTTTGGTTTGGATTCGCATTTTCTGCATTTGATCTTTTTCCAGCGCCTGGATTTTGAATTGGAGCTGCTGTTTAATTTTAGTCCGTTTTTGGCCCATTTTCTCGCCATAAGTATTAAGCAAAAAGCTGGAATTGTCATGTCTCTTGACTTTTGACTTGGCGGAATTTGAAGAGGGTAAAACTTTCATCAAAATTTCACCTGCATCATCTTTTTCTGTGCATGACACGTACGTGACACTATCAAAAGTAAAAACAGACAGGGAAATGCGAAATGAAATTTGAGGGGAGCGTAAAAGTTGAATTCACAATTCACATGGAAATGCAAGATTTAATTTGTAGAGAGGAAAAAATCTTACAAGTGCATCATTTGTCGGTATAATAAATTATAAATCATGCGTGCAAAAGTGGATTGTAGTGTACCAACGAGCTCCTTTCATTCTTCAATCTCAGCGAGCAGCGAGCAGAGTTGTATAAATTTGGATGGAACGACAGAATCAACTCGAACAAAAACCCCGGAAATCTCTGCGTCATTGGCTACGAGCATCAAGTTTGTACAGGAAAAAATATTCGAATCACGTCTGACTACTCCAGTTTCACATCCATTGGAATGAACAACTCCTTGACGACATTCAAAATTTGCCCGGGAACATCAAATTGTCCATGAAAAATGACCTGCATAAAGCATGTAAAATAACAACTGGCACTGTTTTGTGCTCCATGTATTTTCATAATTTTCAAACGCTTTTGCCTGAATATATTTTTTTCTGAAAAGAGTGGTTCATGAACTATAATTGTGCAAAGTTTTGAGTTTCCACCGTGTCCCATTTCCACATTACAGGAGTTTAAAATGTTTAACCCAAAAAGTTGCAATCCACTTTTACAAAATTTCGTTGACAAAAAAAAGTTCTATGGTCTGAGGTAGCCTCAAGAGCAAACGAATTTCAATGTCCATTATATACAAACATACTTTGAAGTCTGGAGAATCCA
>JAQGBH010007011.1:0-11638 GCA_034698265.1 Sminthurinus aureus
TTTACATAGGATCGGATTCATGTTCTGACAGTAAAACGAGCAATTGAGTCACCTAGAGAGATGAAAAAACTTGGACCTAAAAAGAAAAACTATTGCTCTACAGTTGGCACTGGTCCTGGAATTCGCTCAGTAAATCGTCCTCCTCCAGGATTTCTACCGATAGTTCCTCATTTGCAATATGATGATGATATTTTCAGAAACTCTGGTTTTCCTTCTGGAATCAATTACAACTGGTTGCCATCTACTCCTCTGCCATCCCCTCCTCTTGTGCTACTCATCAAATGTATTTTGTATTTTGCAAGTTTTCAGCAACTTCAACATAAAATCCTAATAAATGAGCACAATATTATAACGTGGTTTTGTGAACCATTTAACAGTAACAATTTAAAGGGAAGATTAACATATTATTCATGTTTTTTTTGTACAATATGGAATATTTAATGCATGGTCTTTTAATTTCATGTTATTTAATAGTTCTTGCATATTATGAATTCTCAGTTTAGAATTTAGAGGGATGAGTATTTTTTTAATGGTGTTTGTTTGTTTGTTGAATGGATTGATAGCATTTGCAAGGCCAATATTTTCATAATATACGAATCGTAAATTGTAAATATATTCTTTTGATCCACTTGATTAGCAAATGCATAAATATTGGATGCAAACTGTGTGCATTTTTACGCTTTTGTACTTGTGCGATTGGCATCATTTTTCCTTACTTTTTTCTCCTCTTAATTCAAATTGAAACTCAAAATGGATATTAAAGATGCAAAAGATCAAGCTAGCAAGATAGAACTTCATCAATACATAAATAATTTGCATCCACTTTTATTGTGTAACATTATTCATTTTTGAAGCGCCAGTTTTCCATTTTCCGTGGAGTATCGAATCGCCGTGTTTTTATTCGCCGTTTTCATGCATTTTATTTCTTGAATATGAATTATGAATACAAAGATTGAAATGTCCCTAGATGTATTTTAATTTTCAATGGAAATTTAAATCAATATGGTCGCTGACTCCTTGGGTCGTCATTAGAACGGGTAAAATGGTTCCATTGGCAGAGAAATTCATCTCATCGATACATGTGACTCGACTGTTGGCGTCCGTTTCAGTAAGAGGACGTCGATGATAGACAATGTAATAGCGATCCGTTCCAGGAGTTCTGATTTCAAACAGACAAAAAGAAAATATTAAAATTTTTAGTGAAATCTAGCGTCTAGTGTCAGTTATGCTTAAAATAGAAGGAAAAATATATACCTGATGACGGAATGATGTCCAGCGCCCCTGGCAATGTTAGTATCCTGTTCTAAAATGGTGTCTACTCGTTCAAAACTACCAAATGGTGATTTTGCCATGGCGTATGCAACTCTGTAATCGGGCCCCTAATTTTTAAAGAAAAATATACACATTAAATTTAACTCTGACGGACTTTTGACTTTGTTATTGATCATTTATATTGCCATTGGTTATGAAACGAAGAAGGGCTAAAATTCATATATCTAATTTTGTTTACCGTCCATCCTCCTTCACTCCACATAAAGTAGTAAATTCCATCCTTTTTAAACATGAAAGGTCCTTCGACGTATCCCTCGGGCGTAACTTCCTTGTACAAAGAGCCGTCGGCGAATGGAACGATTCCGGTGAAATTCTGATTCAATTGAACCAAATTGCAGTGGCCCCAACCACCATAATACATGTAAAAGGTGCCGTCGTCATCCTGGAAAAAATAAGATGATTAATTATTAAAATCTCGAGTTAAACTTTTAAAATGCATTTGTACATGAAAAAATCGTGGGCGGTAAACGGTAAAAAATGGTACCTTGAACACGAATTGATCGATAGGCTGTGCCCCGTTGACAATGTCATTGATCAGGGGTTTTCCAAGCATGTCTTTATAAGGGCCTTCAGGTTGGTCGCTCACGGCAATACCAATTCCTCCAAGTTCACCTAAATTTCAAAGTCAATATTCATCATCATAATCATTCATCATTTAAAGTACAAAGGGAAAATTCATGTATAAAATTTAAAAATTTAGTCGGACTGAATGAATCTTCAAAATGGGGAAATTACTTGGAGAGTTGATGGCATTTGCACTGAAGAGAAAATAATATTTCCCATCATGCTGGAAGACAGAGGGTGCCCACATGGAGTATCTCGCCCAGGTCACTTCATTATTGTCAATGATTCTTGGATGAAATTCCCAGTGGACCAAATCCGGAGAAGAGAAGGCATCAAAATGCCTTTGCTCGGTCGAGCTGAAAGTAGGAAAAATCCAGTAGGTAGTATTGTAAACGATGGCTTCAGGGTCGGCGTAGAAGCCTGGAAAGACTGGATTTCCACTGTAAACTGTGGAAACACCCACGAGAAAAATCAAGAGCAGGGAAAAAAATTCATATTCACGTTTTTTCGTACTCTTTACTCCAGAGACTCAAAGCAAAAGCAGAAAATTAGTAAAGAGTAAAAAACGTCTAAAGTCCGGATTTTAATTTGGTCATCGCTCGTTTAGCCATTTTATCAGCATCAGCACACAAGTGGATTACAGATTAATCCATAGCGAATCAATTCAAATCAATTTCATCCTCTATTTTACAAATCGATCAATCAATCAACTGTCTTGAGTCTCGAGTCTTGATCCTGTTCCATTCATTTCTACAGAGACACAGAAGACAGAAGCTGATAAAAAACGGAGAGTGATTGATCGATCACTCTTTTGGTGATGGGTGTGATAATTTTATTTATGACGGTGACATGAAACAATCCAGCTCTGTAGAATCTAGATTCTTGATTGAATATTGAATATTACATTTCACGTTTGCACACAGTTCAAAATCAAACACACGTTAAACATGCCATTAGAAAATGTCCTGGGGCAAAATACTCGTGAATCATGAATAATGCATAATCTGTGGATAAATCATCGCTGGAGTTGGAATTGCCCTGTAATGTCAAATGTGTGTAGTGTGTAGTGAATACATACAAATGTTGCATCGTCATGCTGATGTTCATGTTGATATTGATGTTGATGTGACATAACGACCCTTTTTATCTCCATCATTATTACCTATAAAAATTCAAATCATCCACCTCAAATCTCAAGCCTCAATCTTCAAACACTGTATATTTTACACATTATGTTTTATTTTGCATTGTGCAAACTGTGCAATTTATTGAGAATTGGAAATTGTGCATAAATTATGAATTTTGAATATGGATATTGATGTTTATGAAATATGGAGGATGGAGAACAAAATACAGAATACAAATTAAATTGTGTCCATGTTTTGGCCTATTTGGAATTTGGAGCTGGAGGAAAACATTTTAAATATTAATTTGAAAATAGGTATTAAAAAATACAGATTAATTTTGGTTTAATGGGATTTCTAGTTTTTTACATGTTTTTTACCTGTACTTTGTTTTTCCATCTTGCGTCTTGAGATTTGTGACTTGAGACTTGAGTTTGGAGAGTTTGTTGTTGTAAAAAATGTTCAAGTATAGAGTTTTGAGTTTTGAGTTTCATGTAATAGAATTGTGATTTTTTCCTGCTTCTGCTCGAGTAATTTAGACTTTGGATTTGGCTGCGGTTGCTCATGACATTTTTCATTAGCCCACGCTCAGTGCTCAACTCTCGATGCACAACAAATAGCAACAAGAAAATAATGCTCCTTGTTGAATGTATAATGCTTATGTAATGTGTCACCTCAACTACAATTGAATTAGCTTAAATTCCATTCCATATTCCATTTCAATTCAGAATTCAGTTCATGCTCCATTCCGTCGCCCACTCTCCAACTTTTCCATCTTCAACATCCAGCACCCAAAAACTGAAAGGATGGAAAAAAGTGTTTGTATACACATAAAAAAGTCATGATGTAATTATCATTATCGTTATTGTTATCGTTATTACCAACACTACACTATTAATTTCAGCATCGTAAATAAATCTTGAACCTCAATCCAAACCTCAACGTAATATTTTCACAACATTGATTTTCTTGTTTATGTCCTGCACTTAAATAGAAAATGTTATCCAGAATCCAACATCCAGTGTTTGGAGTTTGGAATTTTGGAGTTTTGTTTACATAAAACAGAAACAAAACACTGGATAAAAAATCCATCTAAATAGAGAAATGTACATGAAATTATGTGGTTAGTTTGTGTATCTTTTGTCTTGTGTCTTTTGTTTGTACACATTTTTCTATTTTTTATATGAGTCACAACTCACAACTCCAAACTCCAAATTCCAAGCATAAAATAGAAAGAGAGAGAGAAGTAGAATGTGGACTGGTTGACTTGATAATATTGGATATTAAATCCTCTCTAAATTTTTGCACTTATATGAATATGCTTGAAAAAACCAAGCCAAACCAAACCAAACTCAAATTTTATGTGCCATTATTTACAACACAGTTTAGAGTTGAGATGAATACGTTGTATTTTACATGTAATGGGCCCAAGACTCCGGATTTGGAAGTGACCACACACAAATGGAGATTTAGTCAAGTTGACGATGCGATACGAAACCATTTGATATTTGATGTGAGTGTTTGAGTTTTGAGTGTGGGTGTTGCAAAGTCAAAGTCAAGACAAGTCAAAAGCCAGAGATTATAAACACATTACGACTACGAGTACGCACACACAACAAGAAGAACAAGAAGAAACCCACACGTTTAATCATCTTCCAAGTTTTGTCTTCCATTCTTGGACATTCTCGGCTTCTCTTCTCTGTATTCTGTAGTCGGTATGAAGTGATACACACGCCACACGCGTTTTTCCTTTTTTATCTCTGATCCTCGTTCAACTTCAACTTTGCTACAATTACCAGTGACTCGGTCAACTTAAACTCAGTTCAGCTTTGACTGCCCCAAAGATAAGACAACACAACTTGACAGGAAAATTAAAAGTGTTTGAAACTTGAAACTTGTATTGTGAACAACTGTTGTGAAAAAAAGTGAAATAAAGTGAACTTTTTGGAATTTTGTGGAATTTACTCTTTTTTTAGTACAAATGGGAATCACAGAAGGTAAATTATAAGAATTTATGGATTAATTTTTTAAAGTGAGGATGAGTTTTTGAGTTTTGAAAATCAGTGTCAATCGGAAAAAAAACCCAAAACCAAGTAATTTTAATACTATTTTCTGTTAAAAATTCCAGATTACGGAACGAGAGCTCTTCGTCTTCACAACGAACTGCGATCTAAACATGGAGCCGATCCACTCGTCTGGAGTCTTGAGGTAGGATTTTCTGAACTTTCTAGATTTTCTTGGATTTTTCCGGATTTTTTAAAAATGAAGTTACTGAATTGTGTGAAAAGTTTGAATTTTAAATGTGATATTTTTAATAATTTTTAGTTATATCAATCAGCTACAAACTATGCAATCCGAATGGCTAACAGAAAGCTCGGAGATCGACTGGAGCCAAATAAGAATGTGAGTTGGGGTCAAAATCTCTTTGAGTTCCGCAGTCGTGGAATAAAGCGGAATGAGGCTGAGATTGTGGAGAAAGCTATAAATTTGTGGTACAGCGAAGGAAGCTCAGAATTGCCAACGGCTGAGAAGACAAGAAGGAATTTTAGTCAAATCATCTGGCAGGACACACAGAGACTTGGAGTTGGTGTGGCTACAAATTTGGATGGAACTCTTACAGTTGTCTGCGCATTTTACGATCCACCCGGTAATTTCCGGGAGGAATATAAAGACAACATTTTCCCCACTGAATATTCGTCAACAGTGGGAAGTGGACGCTCAAGTGTTCGCTCCAGCATGAGTCCAAGTCCACGAGCCAGTCCTGCACGATCCATGACTCCTGGAACTGGAACTGGACAAAGATCGCGACAAAATAGTGGAAGTAATTGCTCTGTTCATGGTGATCGAGATAATCGAATTCGGGTAAATATCAAAATTCCAAATGTAAAAAATTTCCCTTGAATTTTCTTTAGCATTTTCAATTAAATGACAGAATAATTTGACATTTGAAATTATAATTTTTTACAGCAAAGATCCGAACCACGTGAATCTCCACCACGAGTTCGCGCTTCTCCACAAAGAACATCTCCACCTCGTCAACTCCATCAAAACACCAACAACAACAGCAGTAACTATAGCAACGGAAATGGAACAAGCTCCTTTGGTGGTGATCGAACCTCCACCGTCCTCACTCCACCAACAACCACAACCTCTCGACCACACGTACCTGCACTTCACACAGTCCGAGCTTCATTCTCAAATCCAACGGAAGAAGCCACAGCCGGACTCAAATTGATGAATCAAGTTCGGGCTAAACATGGAGCGCCATCTCTTAAATTAGATCAACAGGTATACAAACTACAGTGAAATAAAATCCAAAAAGTCGGGGAAAGTGGAAAATTTTACAAATGGAATTTTTAAATAAATATTTTGGTTTTTGATTTTTAGCTCTGCACAGAAGCCCGAAGAGACGCCGAAGCCCTCGCCAAAAACCAACAGCGTCCAAAGGAAGGAGAAAGAGATCTCGGCCGAAGTCTTTGTACTCTCAGTGGTGTTTCAAATGCCAGAGAAGCTGTAGAAAGAGCTGTGAATAGCTGGGCTGATCAAAAAGACGGATACAATTTTAGTGATCCACTTTCCTCGGCGCCTCGATCAAACGTCTGGAGTCAAATGGTATGGAAGGGGACAAAGGAAGTCGGTGTTGGAGTTGCAAAGGAAGGTGAAACTTGGGGAGTTGCCGCCCTTTTTACCCCGCCAGGAAACACTGCAAGCAATTCTGAACATTTGAAAAATGTGGCGCCAACTTCATACTAAATCCTAGATAAAACATAGATAATAAATTTTGCAAAAAAGCTATAAATTACTGTTTGAAAAATTACCATTAACTTTTATTGTAAGTTTTGTAAATAATGCACATTTTTATAAACTTTTTCAAGTCATTTTTTTTTAAATAATTTAATATTAATATTGTACTACTTTTTCGTGTGAATGATTTGTAATAAAAAATAAGGAATAAATAAAAAGTAGAAACTCACGCGTATTTTTTACTATCAAAATCCACACCCATTCAAATTTCATGTCCGGAGAACAAACAGTAAAAAAATTGATTATATTGGTCAATTGACTACTACTAGTACGTCTGTGGTTTTCTAATGCAAATAATGTCAAGATTCTTCGGGTTGTTTGACTCACTCCTTCACATTTTCTGCTGCCCGCTGTTGATCATGCACTCCAATCCTCTGCTTTTACCTACTTTCTACATTTTCTCCACGTTTCACCTCGTGAACTTGTTTTATTTTGTCAAGTATTAGGAAAATATTTATTTGTACAACGTAAATGCGGAATTTGCATGTTTTAATTCATAAATAGCAATGACGCATGAACAGAATAGAATACAGAATGCAGAATGAAATCATATAATTTTTTGTTGTTCAAAACCTATAGATTTTGTTAGTTTTTTGTTTGGAATTTGAAACTGTTTGTAGTCATTTTTAGCCAAATTAAGACTCGATCCCCGCCATAAAATGAAGCGTGTTGAAAAATTTTCATATTTTATTCTGGTGATAAAACTCTTGCTATTGTTTAAAAGTTGTGGATCAGAAATTTCCTTTAAAAATAAAAATCAAGATGGCGACTTGGCAATAAGTACCTCAGATTTTAGACCGATTCACTCTCACATTTTAAAATCCAAGTGTTGGATTCATTTCATTCAAATTGACGATCTCTCCCTACCTCATTTACTTTATCCTGGAATGGAACTGGAACTGGAAATTCCTGTTCAATTCAAGATTCCCGCCATAATAAATTCGAATGGATCCTCGATGCTTTCAAAAACTGGCAAGGGGAAAATTTCAAATAAGCGGGTTCTTCAAGGACGAAATCTTCAGTGTTATGTGAATTTAGTATTGATTCCATTCTTTTTTAGAGCTCCTGCCTTTGGTCCACAAACTCAATTGAATAGGACAATCGCCTACGCAATTTGGAATAAGACGCGTAGTGACTATTTTCACATTGGTAATAATTACAATGTGATTACTCCGACGGAACTAAATTTAATTTTTGCTTTAAAACACCAACAACAACAAGAACAAGAAAAAAACGAACAAGAGCCGATGGATTTCAACAGCAAAAATCAGATTGGTGGAACTGGAAAATCAATGGAATTAATTAGCACCGACATTTTGAAAGAGTTTGAAGCTGTGCGCTTTTACTCCAAGGCTATTTCTCCATTTTTTCTGCTAATATTTGAACCTTCCCGCTCAAATTCGAATTCAAATTCATACCCCACCAAAATTCTGAATGTAAAATCCTTCACTTATTTTTGCAAATACTGTTTTGTCCAATTTGTAGAAAAGGATTTTGACTCTTACGAATCACTGAAAACCCATCATTTAAACTCAATGACAAACCACGTGATCTCTTCCCAGACGGTCGTCGTTCAAACAAATGATGATTATTATTTAAATCTTGAACCTTCCTCCTCCCCCTTTCACCGGGAAAATCCAAAAAGTCTATACAACGCAACTATCGAGTTCCTCCTCGCGCCGCCGCTAAACTACACATTGACGCACAACATTTCCGATTATTGCTATAATTGTCGAAATTTTCCGTCCTTCATTTGGTACACGGATGGAACAGGGATCATATACAATACAAATGCCGGAAAGCCGTATGTGACTGGTCTATCAACTTACAAATTTATCTCGGCAGATGGCGTTCACCCCATGAAAAGTTCAGTGGAAGTTTATGTGACACCATTTCAATCCCACGTCTGGATTTCTCTTCTCGTTTCCATGGCGATGACAGTTCTTTTCCTCCAATTTCTATTTAGACGATTGAATGTTGGATTTTTTTCTTTGGTTTTTTGGATCTTTCGAATTTTAGTGGAACAGGGAAAAAATGAATCGCCTGTAAATTCGAATTTTGTGATGGCGCCAATTTCAAATTCAAATTCTGATTTAATTATTATCAGCTCTCGAATAATTTGTGCAAGTTGGCTAATTACTCACCTAATTTTAATAAACAGTTACAAGTCCATAATAAAGGCGGATTACGCCATCAGCTACCCGTTTTTGACCCCGTGGAAAAATTGTAAAGAATTTCTAGACACTGGCCAATTTTTGCTTTACTACACTCAAATGGATTTTCCGTGTAAGCCTGAAAATTTTTCAAGGTCTGCTCTCGGTTGGTTCAACATGACATTTCAAGATTCTCTCGTGGACGCACCTTTCCTTGCCCAAAACTTGGAAAACATTTGGAACCTCATGTTTCTCTGTGCGGAAGCTTGTGACTTTGACTACGATGAGGGGGCAAAATTGTACAAGGATTCAAAATGCCGGGATTTCCAGCTCTGTCAACAATTTGAAAAAGCCGCCAGACTCCTTTCCCTCCGAACTATCACGTGCACCAGCGAACTTCCTTCCCTAATCCGGAGTAAGGAAGGACTAAACCGTCCTCACACCGTTTTTATGACCCCCATAGAAGACTTTCAATTCTACTGGAATGAATTCAAACGACAGATGAAAATAAATGAAACCGCTAAATTTTCTCACAGTGGGAAAATTGAAGATAACTCTTTTGTCCAAGTTCGCGCCTATAATATTCGACCTGGCTTAAATCCAGTTGTTCCAGGATTGGTGGATCGGAAGATGGACGTTCTGCTCAGCTCTGGAATCTACTGGTTTTGGGAAGCCTGGGAAACGATCCGATTTTATCCCAAGAAACAAATTTGGAGAAACACGAGCGTCTATATTGACGAGGGAATGGCACAGTTCAAAGTGCTGTCCTTTGATGACTCGGATATTCACCTCGTGTTTTTTCTTCTACTTTTTCTCCTTTCAAAAGCTGGACTAGTTTTCCTCTTCTTTGAAAATTCATTGGCTTTGTCCATTTGGAAACGAATTAGTGCTCAATTCAACTTGGATTTTTTCAAAGACTTTGTCAAAAATTGGATAAGTTTGAATGTGTACAAACTTTATTTATTTTGCATCAAATCTGGGGAATATTTTCCATAAAAACGTTGAATAAACACAATTTTAGTGCATTTACTAATTTTCACCAAAAAACACGTTTTTGGGGCACCAATTCATGTTTCGTCGAAAATTCTACTGTTTTTGCTAATTTATTCACAAACTCCATCTTGTAGTGTATCAAAAACTTCAGGATAATAGGCATCACCTGCTGATTCTGCTCCAGTGGTTTTTTTGGCTGCTCTCCTTCGGCGACTTGATTTTGATTTTGAACCGCCTAAAAAGATTATATGAATTACGTAATTATGCATGCAAACAACTGTACAATATTCCTTTTAAAAATATTAAAACCTATATGTGCTTAGGACATACCTTTAGCAACCTTGCAAGTGAGACCATCCATGCACTGTCGTGCCCTTTCCGCGCCATCTTTTCCTTCAAAAAGTGAACATTGTTCTCCTTTAATTGCTGCACAGGCGCCATTTACAAGATACACCGGCTTGCTCATTTTCTTTGCTATGACATATTGAACTGTTGGATCCCATTGTGTAGATCTCTTATCCAGACACGCACACTTGCTTTTTCTGCACGTCATACCTGACGAATCCCGACAAAAACCGGTTGCGTTCTCTCTGTTATCCCCGAAATATTCTGTGTAGGTACAAGGATCTTCATAGGTGAGCCATTTTAGCGTAGAATTGGTCGGTTTATCTTTGAAAGTGTCCTTTGCTGGTTCAATATTTTTGAATCGTGAAAAATCCTTCACACGAGAGCAAATATACAAATATGTACAAATGAAGAAGAAAATGATGGACAGTTTGTGTTTAAAACCAGAGAATTTTGTCAACTTACATATTTCCTGGCGCACTCGCAACCCGAAAGAGCGAGGATGATGAAACATGAAGAGGATAAAAATGTTTGGGACAACATTTCATCAAGCTTTTGATGGTTGTTGTAGTGGGAAAATTAGTGATGATGCGATAGTCGATTCAATAAAAGGCATCTTCAATTGCTGTTTCAACCGAGACAAAGAAGTTTAATGTTTTTCTTCTCACAATGAAGGATTGTGAATGTGATCCATTGAATTTTCTTTGTATTTTTCGTCCTTGCTTTCGTTATGAACTGATCCGCATCAAAATCTGAGATAAAGAAAGAAAAGATAAGGGAAAACTGAGTCACTAGGCACGGTGTCAAAAAGACATTTGAAAACTAATCCACATGGTGCTTATGAATTATGAATACTGAATATGTGAGCAGTGATCTCGATTCTCTATGTGACATGAGTATATTTTGGCGAGTTGAATAGAATAAAATTTACTGTATCTTCAGAGAGTCATAGCTCACAACTCAACACACAACATGTTGTGGCAAGTATAATTAAATCCAATTTATTGCATGAATTAAAAACTCAAGTCAACGACACAAAGAGAATCAAGCAGCCAGTTTTCTTTTATGGGAGAAAATACAAGAGAGAAATGCTTGAATTTTTCAAGGTACAACAACATTTTCATGGACTTTAATTATATTTAACAAGTAAACACCGCCCGTCACATGACGGGCAACATAATTTCTAAATGAATACGTATCCGATGGCTCAGGTAGCTGTAGTTTTCATTTGGTCCAGCACAGAATTCTGTTAGCGCCAAAGTACGCGTAAATACATTTTTTAGGCATTTCGGGTTTTCTGTTAGGCAATTTAACCCGATCCCA
>JAQGBH010007012.1:0-11637 GCA_034698265.1 Sminthurinus aureus
GCGTGCCGGAGATTTTTTTCTTGATTTCTTGAACTTTCAAAGGACTTTTCATCTCTATTTATATATATACTCTAAGGAAATTTCAAATGAACCATAGAATTTGGGAACAGATTTCCCGAAAACGAGAATACGAGAAATTTCTCGTCACGTTTGTTTTGTTTCGTCATTTTTCTCGTTTCTGTTTCTATCGCAATCTCTAGAAATGGCTATTACTCTGGCTAAGAGAAATGGCTATTACTCTGGCTAAGAGGATTTTAGACTACAAATAAGCTGTTTTAGAGAATGATAAACTAAAATATTTAAAGACTTTTGACTTATTGGATACGAATTTTAAAGTCAGGTTATGTTCCCCATCCCGTCAGTTGACGGGCGTTTTTACTTGTTATTTTATATTTTATAATCACTAAGCATTAACCATCATCAGCAAAATACTAAATGTATCACTATAAGTAGAAAAGTGAAAATATATCATTGAACACCAAGTAGGTGTATCAATTGCGAATGTATCCAGTATAAAGCGTAAATGAAGGTTGGATTTGCACACGTGGCCTCATACATTCAGCATTCAATAGGCATACACTTGTTCTATTTATAGGCCTCCGTCAGTGTACTGTTATAGTCGTGGTCGGTAATCGAGATATGTTATACATTATACACGTATACATACATACAAAATTGGAGGAACAAAAAACAAGATAAAAGAGACAATTTGATGCAAAATCTCGATTTGTTAAAGTTAACATTGTTGTAAAAAATACAGCATGTTATACTTGTACACTGTACATTGTACATTGTGCATCTTAAACTTTATCATCTATATATTATATATATATATATACATCCGTAAATACATGCTGCATACATATCATACGCAGGTAACAAATAAGTAGCTCGTTTTCAATCACTGAATGATTTGCATGTTTTCAAAGACATAGACCAAGGAACAAAGTAATGAGAATCAAGATTAGACCATTCAAGATTCTACAAACAAAAGCACAAGCACAAGCACATTTACTATGTATCGTGTGTGTTATGTATTTTAGCTCAAATAGAGCTTCCATCCAAGGACTTTAAAATTTAGATACGAGAGAACATAAACAAAGCAAACAAATTTTATCAGGATATTTCCACAGTTTTACTTTGTACGTTGTACTTTGTGCACTCATTTTTTTTCATTGTATTCTTTTCTTTTGTCACTCGAGATTCTAGACTCAACATTCAACACTTGATGATACAATACACGGTGATACTGGATGACATCCCGAGACTCGAGATAAAATTTCGTTTTGTGAGTCCATTTTGCATGTTTTACGACAATAGTCAAAACTCAAAAAAACTCTTTGCGTGTAAAAATAAGTTTTTAAAATTGTTAAAGTACGGAGTTTTTCTGACAACTAACAAATGATTTTTTATTCAGGCAGGTGATGATATTTATTTAGATAATCTAATCATAACAATAACAATTATTTTTATCAAGTATCAAGTGACAAAAAAATGTTCACGGTTTTTTATGCAGATAAGAACACAAAAGAAGAAAAATATTCTTCATTTCTCATTAAAATTTAAAATTACAAGCAAGAAGAAAGATGTGGAATGCAAAGAATTATGTAATATTATGGAAAACATGATGTGTTTACAGTTTACCGTTTTTACTTGTACCATATCCATTGCATAAATTATAAAGGGTTCTAAATTTAAATGTCATGTCACCTGTCATGTTTGTTTGGTTTTTTATGTCATTTTTTCTTTCATAGTTTCTTGAACTTCAAGATCATGTGTCCCCAGAGTCAAGAGTAAGATACTAAAGTAGATAGCTAATAGACTTGACATACATGTATATTTTTGACAACTAACAGGTAAAAGGTGAGTGAGCAGTGAGCGTTTTTCAGTTTTCAGTGATACCTATCAAAATTTTAAAAAGTTAGTTTGAAATTTTGAGCTTTGAGCTTTGAGCATTTTATACTTTTTTCTTTGCTTTGCTTGGATTTTATACCAAAAATGGTAAATTAGTTTCTAATTTTTAATTCTCACCAATCCTATAGCCTATAGGATATCAGATACGTAAAAAAGACGAGATTCTGAGTAATTTCTACATTCTTTTGTCCGAAATTAACAAGGGGCATCAAAGTGAAGTTTGTAGTTTACAGAGTTAGGAAATTCATTGTGAATTGTGATGGGTGAGAATTGTTGCGTCTCAGGCCAAAAATACTAATGGTGTAAAATGTAAAATGTAAGATGTACAAAATATGTAAAACGTAAAATGACTGATACTTTTTAGCTCTATATTTTACAACTCCGGCGACCTTCTAGATTCTATTCTATTTATTCCATTTATTTGTGCTGTTCTTCAGCACAAAAGACAAGTGATGTTAAAACCCAAAATGTAGAAAAAAATCACAGAAATGAATAAAGTTTCCTTTTTGTACTAATAACTAATAACAAAACAAAATTAACAATTTTAACTTTCAACCACATGATGCAGATTGCAGATTGTAGATACTTGTGCATACACTTGTATTTAATAATTAGTATGCGCAATGTATGTTACACATAATACATAATGAGTTGCATGTGGCTGTGTATTGTGCATCTCTTGCATGAACAACACCAATAATTAGCAATTAAAACAATAACAATAATTATTATTACTCTTTCATATGTATACGTATTGTACTTTGTAGTTCATCTTTTCATCTAATTTGGGTTTTATATTTCAAACTTAAAACATTAATTATTACGTTCGACGTTTTTAAGAATGTTGTTATTCTTCGTTCTTCTCCTGTAGCTGCAGCCTGCAACCTGCTTTAGTTTAATAATTAATTATACAGATGAATTACGAATGTTTATGTTTTACGATTTACGCTGCACTTTACTTCCAGTCTCAACTCTTAAGTCTCAACTCCAGAAACTACTCATTTCTTGTATTGTTTTACAGGAAAACATATAAAGCATACAATATGTTGTGTCAGGTTTGTTTTTATTTATGTATTCTTTAGCCTCAAGGTCATCATTTGATCTAAATCATTGAAAGAATCCCCTCGAATCTCACATATACAGATGCAAAAAAGAAAGGAAACGTCTAAAAATATAATACAAAATAATATGTAGTGTAGTGTATGTAATTTAATTTAATTTACAGAAGTTTGCACCCACTGGACACTGAATACTTTTGATACTCAACCAAACCAAATACGAAATACAGATATAATTAAACTAACAATGTATTAAAAATTATGGAATTTTCTATTTTTTTCAAGAAAATTACGAAATGTTAGAAAAAAAGGACGAATAAAGGATAATGAGATTATTGTACTCCCAACTCCCAAGTCTGGAATCTAGAATCCAGAATTCCAAAAATGTGTAAAAAATATAAAATGCATAATAAAACACTGAAATATAATAATTATTGTCGTGTCTAGGATCAAAACAATTTTTTGTTGCTGAAAAACAATTAGTCTGAATGCGTGTATTACATATTATTACATTTCGTTATACTATTATTATACATTGTGTATTATGTAGACTGACTGGGAAAAAGGATGTCTACAATAAACAATGATAACAATTACCTTATCATCATCGCAGTATCATGATAATTATTCTTGTACGTTGTAAGTTGCATGCTCACTCACATACTCATCTCATGTACAAAAAGATTCAGCTTGTGAGCCTCTGTGCTCTGTACAGCGTTAAGTCCAAGTCCAAGTGCAAAAAAACAAGCTTAATTTTTTTAGCGCATCTTTCCCATACAAAGTACATAAATACACAAGAATCAAGAATACACATGTTTATTATACATAAAGTTTTTGCTACAATCTCATTATTTTTCACGTACATTTTTAATCTTTTGCTGCGGATACCTCTAACTTTTAACACGGCTTTTTTACACATACTTATGTATGACTATTACATATTACAGTTTAGATAAACTTATTAATCAAAATCCCTTTTCTTTACTGCCACTCTCTTGAGACTAGAGAACAAAGTGTTGTGCCTTTAAGTTTAGCACGTAACACAGTATACAGTAAACAAAATTGAGTGTAATACACAAATGCACAATGAGCTAGGCGTTTTACAACAATTTAATTGCATGCAAATGTGAACAAAGCGGGGCCAAGGAGAAAACATGTTGTATCATCGTTGCTATTTCCAAGTTTTGTTACAATTGTCACTTGTGCTTCGTCATTTTTCCATCACGAGTTTAGAGTAAAGGACGGCGGCGACGAGACGTCTTGTCTTTCGATTCGTCTTTGACGAATAATTTCGATGTCAAATTTTAAACCACCAAAATCAATTTATTTTTATTTTTAAATTTTAATTAAATTTTTAAAAGTTAAAACTTTTAATTTTGCCGTTTGCAATGGCTGAATTAACATTAAAAACAATTTTGATTCACATTTACATCGTGATTTTCACTCTACTTTTCTTGGTTCTCTTCCCTGTGACACTCTTACTATTTTTACCAATTTACATATTTCGGTTTTTTGTCTCTCTGTGTGCACGACTATTTCGTCCGGATTTGGATAAATTGATCCCAACAAGAAGTTCCGTTCTTGCTCAAGACAATGCGTATAAGACACCGAGGTGGAATTTATGTGTTTGGCTTGTACTAGAGGGAAATTTGGACTTGGAAAAATTTCGACAGAGTTTTCTTCGAGATATTGTGGATAAGAAAAAGGGAGATGGAAGCTTCACAAATCCAGAATTTCAACAGTATTATCAAACGTGGTTTCGATTTCCATTTTGGAAATGGGATCCCAGTTTTAATATTAAAAATCATATTCGAAATTACTTTGATGATGATAATAAAGTCCAAACTGAAGAATCCAAGGAGGATGAAATTGATATCGATCTAGATCTAGATCTGGATGAGAAAATTAAAATAAACAACGGTGTTCATAATATGAGAAACGGAAATGGGATCAAAACCAGGACGAAAACAACGGAAGAAGAATTGAAACAGATAGTAAAAGAATTAACATGGAAAAAATTCCAGGATAAAAGAAGTCCATGGGAATTTTTATTCATTCCAAATTATAAATCCACGACTGATGAATCCAAAGTGGAGCCTAAATGTGTGCTCATCTTGAGGTGTCATCATGGTTTAATGGACGGTACAATAATTAAGCAATATAAAATATTAAAATAATAAATAATATTTAAAACTCTACAGTTTCATAATATTATCAAAAATAAATAAATAATATGAGTAGAGTTCAACATTAAAAGTTCAAAAATAAAAGTACTCATAAATAATTGTTTTTTTATAGGCTTTTCCATTTTGAGACTCTTAATGAAAGAAATGAATGACATAGATTTGGACTTTGTTGCCAGACCCAATTATGTGAAGCGGAATTTGGTAACGAGATGTGTAATGGCGTTCCTTTTTTGGATTCGAGCACCGTATCAGTTTTTCCGCATGCTTGTTCAAGGAAACGATGAAAATGACTGGCATCACACTCCTGAAGAGAAAATGGTTCGGCCCATGAACTCGGCCTTTACTAAAAGAATTCCTTTGAGTTACATCAAAGATATTAAAAATTCATACAACGTTAGCTTTACTGCTGTCATCATGGCTGGTGTATCTGGCGGGATCAGGAGAATGATGCTTGAAACTGGTAACAATTTTAGTATATTTTTCCCTCAAAATTACTAGAATGTTGTGTATTATTTTAGTAATTATTTTTTATTATGCCCCCTAATAAAATCTAAAAAAATGTGTTTTGAAATTTGACTAGGAAAAATTCCACGAAATATGACGACTGCGATTGCTGTTCCGATGCATCATCCCAATCTAATGAACCATCCTTTTAAACCACGGAATCATTTTATATTTTCCTTTGTGAAGCTTCCAGTGGGAATTGCAGACACTCGACAGAGACTGCTCAAAATGGAAAAGAATCTACAGGAATTGAAACGATCCACTATACCAATTCTCAATTTTGCTTTTGTACCATTAGTCGGCGCTTTGTTTGAGTTTATGATGCCTCCATTTAGTAATAATGTTTTTTCCACCGTACTCCTCTCAAATTTCCCTGGTCCACCGAAACGAGCCAATTTTATCATGGGCGGAGGATCTCATCGTGTTACTGATATGAAGTGCGTAAATCACTTTTCTTTTTCACCTTTCAAAAAAATCTGAAGAACACTTTAATTTCTAATTTGATTTTTTTTTCTGTAGTTTTTCAGCGGGTTTCGGAGCGGGTGGAGTCGGGGTCGGCTTTTGTATGATGAGCTACGATGAAGGAATTCGGATTATTTCAGAGGCAGATCGTAGTATCTTACCAAATGATGGATTAGTGGAAATTCTAAACTCAAAAATTATGGAAGAACTTGATGAGCTCAAATATAAAAGTCTTGTATAGTTTTTTCAAAATTTGATTAGAAATAATTGCAAAAATTGTGCTCAACATAAATCAAACAGTTTTTTGTACAATGTATTTTAATTTTTAATATTGTAAATTGTAAATTGTAAATTATAAATTAGATTGAAAATAAGTTTTATCTTCAATTATTTATCATAGTAAACTCAAATGAGTTGTAAAAGTTGTGAGGAGAAAAAATGAATTATGAATTATGAATTATGAACGACTGAAGTTTTTTCTCACAAAATAGGAAAATGAAAAAAACGTGTGCTGCGTATTTTATATTTTTTGGAAATAAAGTGCAACAAAGGTTAATTTAAAGCTTGTGTGTGTAGTTTTTTTTGTAAAATTCTCCTTTTTTATTAGTCACACGAAGTTATGAAAAATCAAACATCAAAAGAAACCCTAATAAAATATCTACCTATTTTTTCTTGAAATGTTACCCTATTATATACTTAGTTACTATTTATTTTTCATTTTTTATATACCTATTCAAAACAACACAAATGAATATTACTGCATGTGAAAATTATGACAAGCTATTTTTCTAGAATGTAGATCCTGGAGATTTCCTCACTCGCTTCGTCCGACTCGCCCGAGCTTGATTTTGACTAAATCGATGAGTTCCCTCAAAGACTTGATCATCATCTTGGTTGTTGACATTACTTGTCTCAATTTCCTTTTGATTCACATCGCTCCGCTTAAGTTTATTCCTCTGTTCTTCCCGAATAATATTTTCCAAAATTGGATCTCGATATGGAACTTGGTTCTTCTTGTTATTGTTCGTTGTTCCTGAATTTGCTCGCACCGTTCTCTTCTTTTTTGCTTCGTCTTGATCGTCATCAATGTAAACCACCTCTTCATCATCGTCATCATCATCATCGTCATTGCCATCGTCAGCATCGTCCAGGACAATTTCTTCAGTGATAATAAAATCATCATCATCATTACCCTTCTCTTTATGAGCATCTACAATAATCTTTGCGGGTTTTCGTGCGTGAAGACTTTCTCTCATGATGTGTTCGGAAGAAGAGTTGGAATTTTGAATGTAGAGTGTCACATTTCCGTCTGAATCTTCTTCAATTGTTGCAATTTCCTTTGCGATGTCAGGGTAAACTGTAAAATATGGGGGAAATATTTTATGATTGATTTTAATCCAAAGAAAAAAGTTGAAAATTATTATTATTTATTATTTATTATTATTGGTAATTTAGATAAAAGATAAAATAATAAATAAATAATGAAGTACATTTGCGCTGTGCTTTTCTTAATATTTCAAGGAGACTATGTTTGAGCCCCTCTGTAAGAAGATTTGAAAGTTGTAAAAGTTCATCTTTCAACTCTGCTGGAATGATGATGGGATCAGATGGATTTCGAGTTCCAAACGGATGTGGTAATAAATCCGTTGAGTCGGTTTCATCCCACTGCTGAGCTGCAGCTTGGATCATGGCGATGAGCATGGTTGAATTGGTCACATTTTGATTATAGCCCTGGTTTAAATTTTGAATTAGTTTCAACACTTCACTAAAGTCGTCATATTCAATTTCTCTAATTACCCTCATCAGCTCCCCAAGTTTTTTTCTCAGCTCCTCCTTATTTCGATCCGTATCCTTTCCATGTTTTCGATTATCTTCCAAGATCAATTTTATCCTCTTTTTGTATTCAATCACAGAGTGCTTATCAACCCCCGAGGAAGAGGAGGAGGAAGTCCAAGGTTTTTGATTTTTATTCCGTGGAGCAACTGTAAAATGGGGTATGTCTCGCCATCTCGGGTCCACGGAAATACTTTTTGTCGTCGAATCGTCAAGATCAAGAAAAAGTGAGGAATTGGGAAGGAAAATATTTCGGAAATCCGAAATTTTGCATCCACGGTTATGAAAGAGCATTTTTATCTCTTTTATGAGCATTTCCTCCGTCCTTCGTCTTTTCTCCCTTTCCTCACTTTCGATGGATTGTGATATTTTTGGTGGGCTTTTAGGGATGGATCCTGGGCCTATAATAGGCCTGGGATACAAATAACCACTGCTTCGGTCATCATCATCTGCTACAGGATAGAAAGGATCTTTGTTTTTTCTCATTGTTAACAAATTGCCCCAGTTTGACTTCCATTTATCCCAATTATCCCGTTCAATAGATCCATCATCAGGTCCAAACCCTTGAAGAATTTATAAAACAATGCCACATTACACATTACATAATTTACAATATTCACATATTTACAACAAGTGACTGTAGAAATCACACACTTACTTGGAGGACTACTTGATGTGACACGCTGACATCTTGTTAGTAAAATTATCAGAATTAGGAAGGGAACAATTTGGTACATTTCTCATTATTGCAGATTGCAGGTCCTAAATTTCAGTCCAATCCTTTCTGTACATCTCCGCAATCCAAAATCCTTTTACCGTCTGAGGTTCAAAAGTCCGTCATTGACTTTCCGCTACTACCATAATAAACATCCTATATTTCCTCGACTCTAATTTCAAATACAATCGCCTCAAACCTCAAAAAAGAGCAAAAAGCTTTCAATGCAATGTTTACTTTTTACATACAGGCACAAGGCACAACTGAATTGTCATAAAACTGGAAAAATGATCAAAAATAAAAAATGATAAAATCTCATACAAAATACACATGGAATTCTCGTACACACGTATATACATGCTGAGACAGATAGTCGGGAGTCGGGAGTCAAAAGCCAGACATTTTGTTATGTTATGCAGATGCTATACAGAAGCCTATTACTATGGTACTACTTATTTCCGTTCTTACTGCATATTGTGGTATGTGTGTGGTATTATGTGAAATTTTAAATTTATGTATACTGTATACTGTGCTGTGTAAAAAAATGTACCCGAATGAAAGAGTATGATGATATTTTTTAGATATTTTTAATTTGTAATAGCCTCCATTCGGAAATAAACTTGTGACTGACAAAGAACGTGAAGTGATTTATTTTGTTTAACATAATATACAGTATTTTCATATCATAATTATTATTATTGTTGAAAATAAAACGTTTATGGATGCGTGTGTAAGCTGTGAGCATTCGGAATCTATTGGAATAAACGCTCATTATCCAGAATCCAGACACGATCCGGATCGGTCAAGCTTCAACGTTAAGATTTTACATTGAGTAATTCATTTGTTTAATGTTTATGTACAATGTACGCATCACATACAGAAAACAGAAACATAAAATGAGATTAACACATCAAATCACATGACATGACATGCACTTCCTAAACAAAAATGAGCAGTCTGTGTACTGTGTGGTCCGTAGTAAAAGTGCGTTATCAATTGCCATAATTATCAATTATCAGTTTAGTTTGCGCTAGAGAATTCCAGTAGAGAAAAAGAAGCGTTAATTACAGTCTGAGAAAGTCCAGGTGATAAGTCATAATTATCATTTTCCAACAAAATGTAGAGATCACGTAATATTACTTTTTTTCTGTGTATTTACCACACTACATAATGACTAATGAATGTACGTAATATTATTGAGCTACTGCTATGATACTGGCAACTGGCTATAGCAAAAAGATTAGAAATTAGAATCAAATATAGAATCAGGTCAGTTTCAACCAGTTTTAAGTTTACTACAAACTACAAAGAGTTGAAATCTGTATTTTCAATTTGTATGCGTAATCAAATGTGACCATTTCTTTGTTATGTAATGTGCACTAAATAAAATGTAAAGGGTAAACTTTAGACTTTTAGAGGTTATGGTACATCATACGAAAAAACTTTTTTTTATTTTTCACGTTGTTTTCAAATTTCAAAATTTGAGAAAATGCCAACAAAGTTATGCACAGGGAAAAACATTGAATTCAAGTAAATTTAATAAAGTTTTGTTTTGTTTATTATTTATACTAGATATTTCAGCAGGGTCATAAAAAATATATTAGTTTTACAAAAAGTCGTAAACAAATATTTTATAAAAGTAAACAAGTAGCAAAATATAATAATAAAATTAGTCAGACAAACTGTCAAAGTCAGACTATAAAACTCTCTGTGATACAAAAAAATAAATAATGTCCAGCAATAAAAATCAAATTGTCAATAATTGTGCTTAAATTCTGACATGGAATCGCAAACAAAGTATACTTTTTTCTGAATTCTAAAATAAATACACAAATTTCCAGCATTTGTGCTACATTTTTATAAGTAAAATGGTCAAAAGTCAAAGGATTGCTTATTTTTTCAGACGTTGAAGAGACCTCGACCAGATGCACTTGCTTTTCCAAATGGTGACCAAACTCGTCCTTGTCTTTCATTGGACTTTGGTTTCTCTGATACTTTTTCAGCTCCGGTTTTAGTTACCAAATTTTCACTTGTGTTTGAGCTTGATTCGACGTCTCTGTTGAATCTTCCTCGTCGAGATTCGGTAGCTGCGCCAAATGGACTCCATGATCGACCTTCTCGCTCTTTCTTTTCAGTTTGCACTTGAGATTTTTCGGGGATTTTAGATTCAACTTTGGTTGGTTTTTCTTGAGCAGCTGAAGAAATTTCTGAGGTTTTTTCATTGACATCTCGATTGAATCGTCCTCGTCGAGATTCAGTAGCTGCGCCAAATGGACTCCATACTCGGCCTTGTCTTTCGCTCTTTTCAGTTTGCACTTGAGATTTTTCGGGGATTGTAGATTCAACTTTGGTTGCTTTCTGTTCTTTTTCTTGAGTAGCTGAAGAAATTTCACTGAGATCCCGATTGAATCGTCCTCGTCTTGATTCCGTAGCTGCGCCAAATGGACTCCAGACACGACCTTGTCTTTCATTGGATTTTGGGACTTGATCTTGTCCTTTGGAAAGTTCAGTTTGAGTTGATTTTGAAGATGAAGATGATTTTTCATCTGAAGTCAAAGGCAGGGCGATTGTGCTGACAGTCAGAGCAGCGAGGAGCAAAATACTCAAAATCTAAAAGTAAACAAACAAAAAGGAACCGTTTTAATTTTCAATCCATTGTTTTTGTGTTTATGCTTACGTTTGGAATTCAAAATTCAAAGGGTCAGCAGTCAAAACACGAATACGAGTGTAAATAAATAAAAAAGCTTACCGATAAATTCTGCATGTTGATTTTTGTGATTTGTTGTTTGTTGTTGTAAATATTTGTATTTGATTGAGGATTGAAAATTGTAATTGTAATTGAGCGATTTGTTTTAGTCGTTTGTAATTTGTGATTTGTGATTGATGGCTCGTTGATTTGTTTAGTTTGCTTTGTTGGATTTAGTTGTGACGGAAAGGAAGGTTAAGAGCGAACTGAAGACTGTGA